>JAJMCC010000006.1:0-237081 GCA_030584945.1 Starmerella roubikii | reverse complement strand
AGCCATCTCGTCGCTACGAGGATGGACATGTTCCGCAACCATGAAGCCATGGACACCCTCAAGGCTATACTTGACTCCCATACAGATGAGGATGCGTCGCAGATGCTGTACCTTCAAAAAACTTTCCAGACCTTGGTCGGAATCTTTGACAAGTATGAAGAGGACCCGAGTGAGCTTGGCCCCGAATTTGTGCAGGTACTCACGGAGTGCATAGGCATCGGCGAAAACGAGCCTACTCCAGAATCCATTGTTGAGGCGCTCTGGCAGCAAGCGGACAAACACGACCACCTCCAGGGTCGCGTTGAAGAACACACTGTGAGGGCCTCAGTTGCCAGACCATCCGGCAGAGACCTGGACGAAGATATCCTGAACGATGCTCAGGACATCTATAACACCGTCCGCGAGCAGATCTTCGAGGCTGAGCAAATTGCCTACCGCGTCGTGCTCCTGAGCTACTGTGTGAACATATTCGATGAAGTCGAGATGCGCCCCAGGAGACAACACGAGTCTCCGAATTAATTTAAATTATTTATATTCTCGAAAATTAACCAAAAATGTACCGGTTTCCAAAAATCGATATTCGCCGGCGTTACGTAAAAAAGTAGCTGTGGACCCCACAAAATAAAAAAATTCATGTCGCACCACCAGATCACAGAGCACATATACCTCGGGTCGCTCATGTCGCTGCGTGCGGCGGAGGAATTCAAAGAAGCCAATGTCACGCACGTGCTGTCGCTGCTCTCTCCACCAGCCGACACCGACAGGGATCAACGATGGATGAGCATGCCCGTTCTTGAGAACATTGACAAGCATTTGCATATAGAGATCGACGATGTCGAGGACTCCGACATCATGAGACACTTCGAAGAAACGAATGCGTTTATCGACGACGCCGTGTCGAAAGGCGAGAGTGTGCTCGTGCACTGTGCCGCCGGGATCTCTCGCTCCGTGACGTGCGTGTGTGCATACGTCATGAAGACGCTGAAACTGGATGCCTCTGAGGCAATTGACTACGTGCGCTCGAAGCGGCCCGTTGCCAACCCGAATGCGGGCTACTGTGAGCAGCTCGACGTGTACTACAAAGACGGGTACATCGTCGACGAGAGCTCGAAAAACTACCGCGAGTGGAAACTAAAACAACAAGGGAAGACCGGCACGATATACACGCAATTGACTCCCCCGAAGCCGGCTTTGTCTTGGGAGCAGGTCTTCCCGCAGTTGAACCCCGACATTGTGCCGGTTCCAAAACGCTTCCGCATAAACGACAAGCTTGTGGCCAAAACCGAGCGGGCGCACGTCCCGCCTACGGACCCCGTGCAGTTTGATGTCGACGGCACGCAGTTCTGGGTCGACCAAACGCGGCTGCGGAGTCTACTGAACCAGACCATGCAGCGACGCATCGGGGTGTTCCGGTGCAAGAGCTGTGCGACGAAGGTGGCGACGGCGAACTCGGTGCTCACGCACGAGGTCGGCTCGCACGCGGCCTGTCAGAACGTCTTCATCGAGCCCGTTGAATGGATGCGCACGGAGCTCGAGAGAGGCGACCTCGAGGGCAAGCTGGGCTGCCCGAAATGCCGCCAGAAACTGGGCTCCTACCAATGGCAGGGATCGCGATGCACCTGTGGGACGTGGGTGACGCCAGCCATCAAGCTCAACAAGTCGAAGGTCGATGGCATGGGTCTGCCACCGCTTCTTTAAAGCGCACAACTAAACGGCTTTGGCGTATGACAAGCAATTCGCCCTGTCGATATTTATTAACGGATTCAGACGTCATAAACGGATCCAGATGTATCATACACACATAAACGAATTCAGATATATCGTACACACAGATATATCATACACACAAACGAATTCAGATATATCATAAACGAACATTATTGCCAGATGCCCCATTCATGAAAGCTCCTTATTCCAGCGATCCTACTTCGTCATTTAATTTCACGGTCCACCGCTATTCGCTGCACCTGATATCCTCGATAGCAGGTTTTGCTTACTTAACCAAGATAGCAAAGATGAAGGACGAGGCGATGTTTCGCTCGGCCCCCATGGCTCTGGCGCAGCTGTACGTGTCGAACGAGGTCGCGAAAGAGGTGGTGCGTGGTCTCGGAGACCTGGGCTGCGTGCACTTCCGGGATCTCAATGCGGACGTCTCGAGCTTCCAGCGGGCGTTTGTGAACGAGATCCGCGTTGCCGACAACGCTCTGCGGCAGATCGCCTACCTGCGCAAGCACATCTCGGCGAACAACATCGTGGAGACGCCGATTTGGGAGGGCCAGCACATCGAGGAGCCGGACCTGCTGCCGCAGACGTTGGACCGCTTCGAGCACCAGGTCGGCCAGCTGCTCGCGAGCATGGAGCAGGCGCGCGACAAGCAGGCGACGTTCACCGAGCACCGGCACGTGCTGCGCGCCGTGTCGAACTTCTTCGGCCCGCACCATGTCCCGTCGAAGATCGGGGATCTGAGCGACATTGTTGCCGGCGTGATCCCGCGGAAGCTCGTGCCGTTTCTGGAGCGCGTCGCGTGGCGCTCGCTGCGCGGCAACCTCGTGTTCTCGGCCGCCGACATCAGCACGCCGCTGTGGGACGCGCACGCGAAGGACTACGTCAGCAAGTCCGTGTTCATTCTGATCACGCACGGCGACGAATTGGCGCAGCGCGCGCGCAAGATCAGCGAGGCCATGGACGCGCACATCTACGAGATCTCCGGCGAGGCCGACCTGGATGCGTCGAACCGGAATCTGAGCGAGGTGAACAACGTCGCCGAGTACACGCAGCAGGCCCTTGATGTCGAGCTGACGCTTGCGGCGCGCAGCATCCGGTTGTGGCACTCGTACTTCCAGAAGGAGAAGCTCATCTACGAAGCGCTGAACCGGTTCAGCTACGACCAGAACCGGAAGCTGCTGATCGGCGAGGGCTGGATTCCGAGCGACGAGGTGTCTAACGTCCAGCACACGCTCAAAGTCATCAGCGAGTCGGCACAGCTCGAGAGTCCTGCGGTGCTGCACCTCCTCGAGACGAGGAAAGAGCCGCCGACGCTGCACCGCACGACAAAGGTCACGGAGTCCTTCCAAGGAATGGTCGACATCTACGCCGTCGGCACGTACCGCGAGGTGAACCCCGGCCTGCCAACGATAGTGACGTTCCCGTTCATGTTTGCCGTCATGTTCGGCGACCTCGGCCACGGCTTCCTCATGTTCTTGGCGGCGCTCGTCGTTGTGCTGAACGAGCGCAAGCTCGCGAAGTTCGACGGCGGCGACGTCTTCGACATGTTCTACTCCGGCCGGTATGTCGTGCTGTTCATGGGCGCGTTCTCGATGTTCACGGGCCTTCTCTACAATGACCTCTTTTCGAAGAGCATGACGCTGCTCGCGAGCGGCTGGGAGTGGCCCGCGCACGAGACGGGCGCGCCCGTGACCGCGGTCAGCACGGGAGCGGTCTACAAGTTCGGCATGGACTGGGCGTGGCACGGCGCCGAGAACAACCTGAGGTTCATGAACTCGTACAAAATGAAGCTGTCGGTGATTCTTGGCTACGTGCACATGCTCTACTCGTACATGTTCTCGCTCGTGAACGACCTCTACTTCCACTCGTTTGTGGACATTGTCGGCAACTTCATTCCGGGCCTCATTTTCTTCCTCAGCATCTTCGGGTACCTGACGGTGTGCATCATCTACAAGTGGTGCGTCGACTGGTCGAAAACGGACGCCGTGCCGCCGAGTCTCATGAACACGCTCATCAACATGTTTTTGGCGCCGGGCCAGATCGACGAGCCGCTTTACAGCGGGCAGCGCACGCTGCAGCTCACGCTGCTCGCGCTCGCGCTCATCAGCGTGCCGTGGCTGCTGCTCGCGAAGCCGCTCTATCTCCGCCGTCAGATGCAGCAGCAGCACCTCGAGCTGCCGACAGCCGAGGACAGCGGCGAGGGCCACCACGAGGAGAGTTTCGGCGACATAATGATCGAGCAGGCGATCCACACCATCGAGTTCTGCCTTAATACGGTCTCCCACACGGCCTCGTATCTCCGCTTGTGGGCGTTGTCGCTCGCGCACTCGCAGCTCTCGCAGGTGCTGTGGGACATGACGCTGAAGCTGAGCTTCGGCGCGCAGGGGCTCACCGGAGTCATTCTTGTCGTCGTCATGTTCGCCGTTTGGATGGTGCTGACTGTCGCGATCCTCACAGTTATGGAGGGCACCTCCGCGATGCTGCACGCGCTGCGTCTCCACTGGGTCGAGAGCATGTCGAAGTTCTATATTGGCGACGGGTACGCCTTTGAGCCGTTCACTTTCGCCGCCATCGCTTAGGTTCTTTAGGGCGATCTCGATTATTTTGCTCCTTGGAGGAAACGAATACAGTGAAAAGAAATCTAAATCCAAAAATCTAAATAATCACGTAGAGTGTGACGCTTGACTGTCTTCAGTGCCCTCGTTAAGGAACCTGGTTAAGGTAGACGACGTAATGCTGGGCGGAGAGGACGACCTCGCGGCAGTCCTTTCTGTGCTCGACCGGCTTTCCGACGACCTCGAGGCGAACCGCGCGGCGCTTGGCCAGTCGCTCTCAGTCACTGACGAAATCGGCATGGACATCCCGATGGCGCTCGCCACGCCTGAGAAAAGGGCCGAGCTCACGGCGAAGCTGCGTGAGGAGTCGCAGGACTGCGAGTACTTGCGCACGTCACTCGACGAGACTGTTAGAGGCGTTGTGGAGGCTGCACAATTGGCTCGCGAGACGGTGGAACTGCGGGACGCGCACACGAAGGAAATATACAAGGATGCGGCGAGCAAGCTGCTGCATTGGCAGAGCGACGTCGAAGACGTCGCCAACGACTGCGCGGCTTTAGCAGCTGCAGAGGCAGCTATAGATAAAAAGCTCGCGAAACTTCTAACCGAGCTCTCACGAAAAACCTGACGCCGAGGCGACCTGCATTCTCCGTAAACGCGAGACAAAAATAATTTGAGGTTATAATGGCCGTATTGCATATATATTACATAGTTGATGTCACCTTTTATGATTTTTTTCTATCTCTGAATGAAAGCGTTCGGCGGCAGCTGAGCGCGCGATTGCTGGAACAGTTGGAAGGCCACATTCGGGTCGTAGTTCGCCTGTTTCAAGCACATCTCCGCATACTCCGCCGTGAGGCCTGTTTGCCGCATGAACTCCTGGTGCAATGGCGGGACCCCAGGAGGAATGCCACTAGAGACGTTGGGTGCACCGGGGGCGCCCACTGGTGGCGCGCCCGATACTGGCGCCACGCCGGGCCCCGCCGGCGCCGGCGCATTAGCGCCCATAGCGTTCGGGACTGCATTCGGGACTGCGTTCGCGCCCATAGCGTTCGCGCCCACTGCGTCCACTGGCGCGACACTAGCAGCCGGGGTAGCCTGAGCCTGCGGGATACCCGTGGTCTGCTTTGAATGCGGCAGTGTGGAATGGAATCTGATCTCCAGCAAGTCCGAGGCAATCACGTAATTCATGTTCGGCCCGGGCAGCACGACTAGTGTGCGGTCGAAGCTGCGCAGAGTTTTCCATTTCGAGTTGTTCGCGGTCTTCGCGTTCGTGCGCTCCTCGAACTCGCCGTGCACGACGATAATGACTGCCGTGTCCCCCGGCTGGCGCACGCCGTTCACTTTCCAGGAATCGGTCGCAAACGCCTGCGCGTTCGTGAGGTCGTGCTTCGACGTCGGCACCTTGTTGAACGCGCCCGCAATCGCCGCCGGCCCGAGAAAAATGCGGTGGTGCCGCGAGTGCTGGCCGGAGTTGCGCACGAGATTGCGGCTTAGCTGCGTGTACTGGTTCATATTCGACCGCGCCTGGTGGGGCGCCGTCATGTCGAGCGAGAGGCTGAACAGCGACGCGTCGTCGTAGAGCGAGATCAGCGACGAGCGGTCCGAGTCCCAGAACGAGAAGAAATGCAGCAGGAACTGCGGAGTCAGTCCGGCCACTCCCTCGTCCTCGAAGAAGTTCGGCACAATCGGCGCCGGCAAAGTGTTGCGCGGCAAATCGGCCTCGGACCGCACGGGCACGCCGTCCAAAACGACGAGCCGTGGGAACAGCTTCACAATCTCTTGGGCCTGCGACTGGTAGGCCGGGTTCTGCTGCAAGGGGTTGCCTGTGAGCACGAGCTCCCGCAGCAGCGGGAGCTTGTTGCGCAGCTTCAGCATAGACGCCATGCCCGTGATCTGGTTGTTCGACAGGCTCAAATTCAGCAAATGCGGGAAGAAGCTCGCGAGCTCCGTGACGAAATCGACGTTCGCGATCATGTTCCCCTCAAGAGAAACGCTCTCGACGTCTCCAAGCGTGTCACTGGCGATTTTCAGAAGCGCCTTGAACATCTTCATCGCCGTTTGCGGGTTAGCCAGCAGTCCCGCCTGTAGAAGCATGGGATCGGACATCAGCCCGGCGAGGTTCAGTAGCTTCAGCTGCGGGTTGTATCGGGTCTGCAAAACCTGCGTCAGGAGGTTGAAAGTGGCCGAGGTCGTCGCGCTCTGCTCGGCCGGCTTTTGCACAACACGGATGGACAGGGCATTGCCGGCGAACCGCACGCCGCTCCATTTCTCGACGCGCGTGGTTTCTTGCGGCTGGATCTGCGCAACGACGAGCGCGCCGGTCTGCCTCGGGTTCTGCAGCCGCACTTGCATCTTTCGCTCGAGAAAGGCCACTACATCGGCCATTGTGCCGGCCTCCCAGTTCCGCACCTCGACCATAGGGACCAGCGAGGCTGATTTGGGCCCGTCCTCGACAGCCATGCCGTCGCCACGGCCGCCACGATCGCGTCCCCGATTACGAGCGACCATTTTTTTCAGTTACCAGGAAACCCTGAACACAAGCGCGAGTGAAGAAGGACGTCCACGCACTTGTGAGCGGTGTGGATCTTAGTTCGTGAATTGATCCAGTCTAATCGCGAACGGATTCTGCTCGAGAATTTCGTTTTCTAGAGAACCGCTGCGGCGGGTAAACCCACATACCTCAAACGGGTGATGTCCATATAGGCTCTGATTGCCTTAGAAGCGAATCAATACGGATTTGCGCACTCTAAGCTCCCAATTTCTCGCTCAATCACTTACCGACCCCACACATTTTCTTGCGCGGCCGCTGCAAAGTAATACTTCGTGGTAAGTTTTTGAACCCTACCTAATAATGACAGACGCCAGAAGCGTGTACGACGAGTCGAACGACGTATGGCCGTTTTTTCTGCTCGCGCTGCTCGGCGTAGTGCTCACGCCGCCGACTCTGGGCCAGCTAATCCAGCTGTTGAAGTCGCAGTCCTCGTCGAAGCGGAGCTCTGAGCACCGCAGTTTCCAGAAGCAGCGGGCGCAGTCCCTCGTTTTCAAGAGCACAAAATTCTGGCTGCTTGTGCTGGGCTGGGTCGCCGTCGCGTACCTCGTCGGCATGATTCATGACATCAAGGAGGGCTCCGGTTCCCACGCCGGCAGTGGGAACTGGGACCCGTACGAGATCTTGAAAGTGTCGGCGTCGGCGTCGGAGCGCGAGATCAAGACGGCCTACCGCCGGCTCTCTTTACAGTTCCACCCGGACAAGGTCAAGGACGCCGTGAAGGAGGAGGCGAAGGCCATCTACGTCGAAATCACGAAGGCGTACCGAGCGCTGACCGACGAGGTCACGCGCGAGAATTTCGCGCAGTACGGGCACCCGGACGGCCCGCAGCCGGTTACACACGGCATCGCTTTGCCAGCCTTCTTGTTCAGCGCCACAGCGACCTCAATCGTGACGATTGCCTACCTTCTCGGGTTCGGCGCCGGAGTGCCGATGCTCGTTGCGTATCTGTGGACCCAGAGCAAGCAGCGCACGCGGAACGGGCTTTTGCGCGAAACCGCGGCGCAGTTCGCGGCGCTCATGGCCAAAGAGCAGCCGCATTTCCTGACGACGAAGAAGATTCTTGAGGAGGTGCTGTCGTGCGCCGACATGGACGCGGTGCTGCCCAAGCTGACCTTGGACGAAAGGCACGCTGCGCTTGCAAGGTACCTGGATAGAAAGACGCCGCAAACGAGCGACGAGCTTGTTCTCGCAGCCACTGCAGCCGAGGTTCTGAGCGCCGTGCACGACATTGCCGCGGCCTTCGGAAATTTCCAGCTGTGCCGCCGCATTGTTGACATCCGGCGCTCGGTCATCCAGGCCGTTCCGCTGGGTGCGAAAGCCGACGAAGGCAAGCGGCTGCCGGCAATCAAGCTCTACGACACGACCTTCCGCATGATCGGTGTCGAGAAGGCTGTTTATGCGAACAGCAATGTGCACCTCGAGCTGAAGTTTGCCGTTGTTCCGCTCGGCGATACGGCCCCGAAACCGTCCAGAGAGGAGCTCGATGAAGCAAGCGTCGACGATGCTGGCTCACCGGAGAAACACAATGCTTCTCGACCTCCGCTCCCGACGGCCGCGGCGCCCTTTTACCCGCTGGATGAGGCCACCTCGTGGAAGATTTACCTCTACGGAGATAAGGACAACAAGCTCCTGGAAAAGCCGTACGAGCTCAAAAACATGAACCTCCGCAACCTGCAGCTTGCACCGGAGCAGGTCGAGAACGACGAGAGCGTTTACTACGACACGATCGTGTTCCCTATGAGCAAGCCGACGCCGGGTGAGCCCGGGATTGCGCCCTTGCGCATCGCGATGCTGAACACGACGTATTTCGGGTGCGACGCGTATGCGCCAGCAGTGTTGAAGGTCGAGCCGGTTCCTCCTGAACACTTCGACGACGTCGAGATTGATGAATCGAGCGATGAGGAGAACGTCGGACTTAGCGATATCGACACAAGCACTGACGAGGACGAGGAGGACGAGGAGGTAAAAGAAGAGTAACTGATGTGAGACTAACTGGTTAGTGCATAGTTAATTATTTACAAGTTTTAGAATGCCGGGATGGACTGACCGAGCACGCTGGATTTCGATACTGCGTGCGAGACTTTTATTTCGCTCGCGTTAGTTTAGCTAGGGTGATGGAATGGCGCGCGTCCACGGCCCACATGGAGGTCGTGACGAAGCTGCTGCGCACGCTCAAAATCGGCAAGAGGGCGCTGGCCCGCATGACGATCACGCCGAATGGAGTGCGGGTGCAGACGGTGTCTCCGTCGCGTGTGTTCAACGGGCAGGTCTTCCTCGAAACAGGTCTCTTTGCGACCTATGCGTGCGAGGGTGAGATGGCAGTGACTCTTTCGGTGTCGTCGCTTGTGAATTGCCTGCAAATGTTCGTCGAATGGAGTCTAGACTCGGGATGCTTCTTTGAGTACATCGAGGGCCGCAAATTTCAGTTGAGCTTTTCGTACGAATCAATGACCTCCGTGTGCGACATGACTCTGCTCGAGCTTTCCGGCACAGACGACGTTGCCGAAATCGCCTTTGATACCGACGATGTTGTTTTGCAGGTGATTCTCTCGGCGTCGACGTTTTTCACCGCTCTCCGCGATATGGAGGCCATTGGCGCCGAGGAAATAGAGTTTGCGGCGAGAAGAGATCTGCAAATCCGCGCCCGTGGTGAGCTTGTTTCCACGGACTTCGTGTTCGCGAACGACCCAAGCGTGCTGGACGCGTTCATGGTCGAGCGCGCCGTCAAGTTCCGGTTTTCCTTCGAGCACGTTGCAAAGGCAATGGAGGCGGTACGGCTGGCGAAAAAGGTCAGTCTCCGCTTCGACGCGCAGGGCACGTTGAGCGTCCAGTGCTTGTGCGAGTTTGGCGAGCTCCACTCGTATATAGAGTTCCGCGTGCTCGCGAATGCGTGATTAAATTAACTAAAGAGCGATTTAACAGTCGTCAATAAGGATTCTCTGTAGATCCACCCACCAAATCCCGTGCAAAACTCCGCTTATAAGCTTATTCAGAAGTGCCTCGGCCTCATAGCACGGGCGCGATCACCATATTATCGCTAAAAGACGCATATCTATCTCATTATATAAGCGACCCGAGATTAAATGGATACGGACCCCGGCATGACGGACGACCTGCTGGCCGGCCTAACAACCGTGATATACTGCATTGTCGGCTTTGTGGGCACCATATTCTTGCTGCTGATATTCTTCGTAGTCCGCAGCCTCCATGGGATCCATCTCAGCGAACGCCTCCCGGGAGCCTTTGATGACAGCGAGCAATTCTTCGAGGAGGAGGCGGTGGCGCTCGAATTGATGGACGATCGGTCACGGCAGAGCTATCTCATGGCGAAGCGTTGGGTCGAGCACAATCGCCCGAACTCTGCGGACACGGACATCAGCCTCAGCCAGTACATGACGATCCAGGAAAAGGCAGTTGCTGCGTGGGAGTTCACATCCGACGTGCTCAGCCAGCCAACCGTGAACGTCCTCAACCGCACCGAGATAGATTTCGCGCGGTCAGAAGACATGTGCTGTGTGCAAACGAACTTGCCTTTGCCGAAGCAGCGTGAGGTGTATTACTGGGAAACTAAGATATATGACATGGACCCGGGCACGCGCATTGCCGTGGGCTTGACGACGAAGCCTTATCCCGGGTTCCGGCTGCCGGGAATGCACCGGTACTCTGTGAGTTACGAGAGCACGGGAATCTACCGCCTTAACCAGCCGTTCAGCGGCATTAATTACGGCCGAGAGTGGCAGCGCGGCGACGTGATCGGAGTCGGCTTCCGCACGCGGTCGGGGACGGTGTTCTTCACCCACAATGGCCGCAAGCTCGACGACGTCGCGCATGGAATGCGCGTTAACTTATTCCCTACAGTCGGCACTCTCGGCCACGCGAACCTTTACGTCAACCTCGGCCAAGACGGATTCGTGTTCATACAGGCTAACGTCAAAGAGTGGGGCCTTGCCCCGGCGCACGGCTCGCTGGCCCCGCCGCCGGCGTACGGCGACCAAGAAGATAGCTTACTGCTAGAAAGCACGTACAGCGGGAGGCCCACTACGGGCGGAAGCGAGGAGACTGAATACATACCAAGCACAGACATGGAGGCGCCGCCATACGTGCAGAGACGAGCCAGCGACGATGCCCACTTATCTCTGCACAGCGATGAAATTCATACCCCGCCGGGCTCGCCGCCATTACCCACTACACATGAGCCGAGTGCAGGCGATCCACCTGCGAGCGAAGGCAGCAGGACGGAATAATATCTAGCACTCGGCAGAGACGGCCTGAGTTCGGTGCATTCTCTACGGAGTCATATTTAAGCATAGGATAAAAGCTCACACACTCGATGGGACAGCCTGGTCTCGCACTATTTACGGCGGTGCATAACAAGTTTACCAAGACGTATTCTTTCTTATGCACGTAACTACATTATTACTATTCCTATGGTTCATAAGAAGTCGTATTCTTTTCATGCACATAACTACATTATTATTATGGTTCAGCGCCTCGCTTACTACGACTCATCCGGTCCAGCGCCTCGCTGTTGTTTTAATTTGGGTTCGTCTAAGAAGTTCAGTGCTTCTTGGACTTCTTCTTCTTAGACTTCTTAGGCTCTTCGGGTTTCTCGGCTGTGCCGACTTCCTCGGGCGTTATTCCCGTCATTAGACTTGCCGAGCCGCGTTTCGAGTGGCCCTCGAACTCGAAGAACTGCGGTCCCAGACTCGCTAGAATGCGCGACAGCTCTTGTGATTTGCGCGCTTTGTACTTGTAAACCATGCCGGTCTTAGTGTCTTTCGTTTTGATCACGACCTTAGCCGGCTTTGCCGTAGCGTCGACTCTTTCACCGCCTTCTTTCGCATTTTTGTGTGTATATCGTGTCGAGATGCGCGTTGTCTCGGGCCTCGCCTGGAGCAGTGCGTTGCTGCGCTCAATGAAGGCCTCCATGTAGCGTATGTTTTTATATGAAAAAAGGGTTGATTTAGTTACAGTGATTTCTTTTGAGCAGCTTTCAGCTTACGCTTCTGCTCTTGTTTTAAAAAAACCGATCCGATGAACGTACCAATGGCGAGTGTGCCGATGAGAAGAAGTAGCGCCGGAATGCGGATGATCCACTCCCGTGGGGGGAAAACTGCGAGAATCGGGTTCGACTCGTCCAAAAACGGGACGGCAAACGTCCAGAACGTGTAGTAGACAAATACAGCTGTGGCCACAAGTAGCATACCGAGTCCGACAAGTGAGTCCAACTTCATAATACCTACGTGTGACGTTGTCAGGGTACGATGAAACAAACCGCACGACGAGGAGTATAAGTATTATTATTGACTGTAGGTGTTTTCGCGGCGTAGCATTAGTTATTTGGACTAAGCATGGTGTGTGCTTCTAGTTCAGTCTGTAGTGGGTCCCGGAATGCTGTGGAGGCCAATTGAAACCAGGCGACCGTCGACTGCTCATTTTCTATACAAGACTGTAAAACGCGTCTTTCGTGCGCCTGTATTATTCATATAGTTGGCTCCCTTATTCTAAGCTTCCGGCCATTATTCCAGTTCATGTGAGTCCCTAAGATAATGGTGCCTAGTGTGACTTTGTGTGATCGGAGTCCCAACACAGAGGGCTAAGGAGGCTCAGAAGTAGATCCAGTTTAAAGGATGTCTGTTCACAAATTATCCCTATCCTCAAGTCTGAAAACAATCTTGTTAAGTACTCCCCCGTGCTACCTGCACAATTACATCAATTTTATAAACCAGTTATTGTCGATATCGGTCCGTCCCACAATGTGCAGCGAATCACATGGTGTCCCGCCCAAGCAACACTCCAATGAGTGGTAAGGGTTGCGCGGGTGCGTGATAAATACAGTATATAAGAGGCTGGCAGCTTTCCAGATCCATACTTTTCTTAAACAGAATGTTCCGTCAGATTGTGAAGTCTTCGCGTAACACCTCGCCCAAGACGCTTTTCGCGAAGCGAACGGTTGCCACGCAGCCGGACTTGGACTACGATTTCGGCGCATTGGAGCCGTACATCTCGGCGGAAATCATGGAGACGCACTACACCAAGCACCACCGCACCTATATTGCCGGCTACAACACGGCGTCGGAGAAGTTCCAAGAGGCTCTGACGAAAAACGACATCAAAGCGCAGAACGAGCTCCTGCCCCTGATCAACTTCAACTCGGGCGGGTTTATCAACCACAATTTGTTCTGGAAGAACCTCGCGCCTCAGTCTGCTGGTGGCGGTGAGCCCCCTGCAGCCGACAGTGCTCTGTTGAAGGCGATCACTGAGTCGCACGGGTCGTTGGACAACCTTATCGCTACGACGAACGCTAAGCTCGCGGGCATCCAAGGCAGCGGCTGGGCGTGGATTGTGAAGGACAAAGACACGAAAGAGGTCAACGTCGTGGCGACGCCGAACCAGGACATTGTCCCGGCTAAATATATCCCGCTTGTTGGGATTGATGCCTGGGAGCACGCGTACTACCTGCAGTACAAGAATGTCAAGGCCGACTACTTCAAGGCGATCTGGAATGTTATCAACTGGAAGGAGGCGGCGACCCGGTTCGAGGCCTAAACCCGTGCAATGAAAACACATTGGCCAAAGAGACGCAGCTCACGGGTATCGATATGTGATTAGATTAAATAATTTAGAGCAGCGGTCTCTAGAGAATACAGGTTTAGATGACGATTCGAGCCTATCTCGTTCTCAAAACACGTAAATGCCAAGCTCACGACAGCCACTTTTAATGACTCAGTGCTACTTCCTCTCTGGCACAGTACATTCTGTAGGGTAAAAAATGTCGGATATAGCGGCCAAGTTGGAGGACGTGAAGATCCAGAAAGACGTCGATACTGAGACCAAAATCGCGGCGGAGCTTAAGAAGAGCAATGCTGTCCAAAAGGTGACTCCGTGGGATGTCGCTGGCGCTGTGGAGGACGGCGTCGACCAGGGCATCAACTACGAGAAACTCGTTGCGGAATTCGGATCGCAGATGATTTCTCCGGAGTTGCTCGAGCGGTTTGAGGCAGTGACTGGCCACCGGCCCCACTTGTTGTTACGCCGCGGCATGTTTTTCTCGCACCGCGATCTCGGCCACATTCTCGATCTCTACGAGCAGAAGAAGCCCTTCTTCCTGTATACAGGCCGCGGCCCCTCTTCAGACAGCCTTCATTTGGGCCACCTCATTCCTTTCATGTTCACTAAATGGCTCCAGGACGTGTTTGATGTCCCGCTCGTTATTGAGATGACTGATGACGAGAAGTTCCTGTTTAAGCACTCGCTGACGATCGAGGAGACGAACGGTATTTTCTATAGAGAAAACGCCAAGGACATCATCGCTATTGGCTTCGATCCGAAGAAGACGCTGCTGTTCAGTGACTACGACTACATGGGCGGCGCTTTTTACAAGAACGTCAGCCGCGTGAGCCGCCAGATCACGTTCAACACGGCGAAGTCCGTATTTGGGTTCACGGAAAGCGACTCCATCGGCCGCGTTCACTGGGCCTCGATCCAGATCACCGCCGGCCTCTCCGACAGTTACCCGGAACTGTTTGGCATGTCGAAGATCCCGTGCCTCATTCCGTGTGCAATTGACCAGGATCCATACTTCCGACTCAGCCGTGACGTGAGTGTGAAGCTCCGTCACCCGAAGCAGGCTCTGCTCCATTCGAAGTTCTTCCCGGCCTTGCAAGGCGCGTCCTCGAAGATGAGTGCGTCTGCCGACACTTCGGCCGTGTTCATGACGGATACGGCGAAGCAGATCCAGAAGAAGATCAACAAGTACGCCTTCAGCGGCGGCGGAGCTACGCTGGAGGACCAGCGGAAGAACGGTGCGAACACGGAGGTCGATGTGCCGTTCCAGTACATCTCGTTCTTCCTTGAAGACGACGCAGAGCTCGATCGCATCCGCACGGCGTACTCCTCCGGTGAAATGCTGACGGGAGAGGTCAAGCAGATCTGCATCGAGATTCTGCAGAAATCAGTCGGTGAATTCCAGGAGCGTCGCGCCAAGGTCACAGAAGAAATGGTCGACTTATTCGGCAATCCCAAGCGCGAGTTCACTTGGGGACACAACCAGGCCGCGTATGTCGAGGCTGCGAAGGCCGCAGAGAGCGCGACGAACGCTGCGAAGAATTCGAAGGGAAAGAAGAAGAACTAATTTGAGTAATCTAGTTATCCAGTATTCGCTGAATGTATGTATCGCTGAGTGTATGTAACTTACAGTGTTATTGATGCTAAACCGCGACTCATTCTACTTGAGCTCGGAAGGATGCGCCTCAATGTACTCAGCAAGAGCATCGATAGTGATAGACTTGAGACCGTGCTTTCTTGCGAAAGCGAGGCAATCGTCGCGGCGTGCCATCAACCCGTCTTCCTCGCGCACAAGTTCACAGATCACGCCGGCTGGTTGTTTTCCAGTAAGCCGACACAGATCGACGGCGGCCTCGGTGTGGCCCCGCCGTGTGAGCACGCCGCCGTTACGAGCGCGCAGCGGCAACACATGGCCCGGGCGATTGAACGTCGACGGCGTGCTCTGTGGGTTTGCTAGTTGGCGCGCTGTAAACGCGCGGTCGTGCGCGCTGATCCCCGTCGTCGTTCCCTCATAGGCGTCAACAGTCACTGTGTAAGCGGTTTTATGTCTGTCCTGTAAATTCGGCACCATGAGCGGGAGGTCTAGCTTGTCGGCGATCTCCTCGCTGATTGGAACACAGACGTATCCCGAGGAATGCCTCACGAGAAATGCCATGCGCTCTGTTGTCATGTCCTCGGCACTCGCGATCAAGTCTCCCTCGTTCTCACGACTTTCGTCGTCTAGAACAAGTAGAAACTCCCCTTTCCGGAAAGCAGCTAGCGCATCCGCGACTGAATCAAACGACATGTATCAGGATGATTCTTTTTCAGGCAGACCGGCTCGGATCCGACTATTTTTCAGCGCAATTAAACTCAGTTTTTAGGGTACTTATGGCGGGCGGCAGACACCTATGATTTTTTGGGTGGTATTTGTTTTTAAATTTAACTCGCATTATCCTTGTTTTTGTCCGTCTGAATTCGAGCTTGTACCGGCTTGGTTGCAAGACTCCATAGTGAGTTAGGTGTTGGGTGGCGAATGCGACTAGGTTACTAGGCAAAGCGTGTAAATGAATAGACTCTTCGGGAGCAAGCCCAAAGCGCCGAAAACAACGCTGAATGATGCCATTGCCGGCATGGATACGCGCATTGCAAGCCTTGATGTGCGCATTGCGAAGCTGAATGGCGAGCTCGCGACGCTGCAGCAGAAATTGTCGAGCATGCGGAACGGCGCTGGGAAGAATGCCATCAAGCAGCGCGCGCTCAAGCTGCTTCGCCAGCGCAAACAGATCGAGGCCCAGAAAGACCAGCTCGAGGCTCAGTCATGGAATATGGAACAGGCTTCTATGACGCAGGACAATTTGCGGAACACAATGGTCACCGTTGATGCAATGAAGACGGCCAGCAAGGAGCTGCGCAAGCAGTACGGAAAGGTGGACATCGATAAAATCCAGGACATGCAGGATGAGATGGCAGATTTGATGGATATCAATGAGGAGCTCCAGGAAACCATGTCGCGGAGCTATGCGGTGCCCGACGACGTCGACGAGACCGAGCTCGACGCCGAGCTCGAGGCGCTAGGAACAGAGATGGAATTCCAAGGAGAATCGGATCTGCAGGCGCCAAGCTACCTTGCAGAGGACGAACCTGCGCCGGCGCAGGCCCAGCCCAATTTTGTCGATGACGAGCCGATCAAGATATAGCGACCTTGTAATGTGGCGCCTATCGTGCCTTATATTGTAGATTATGGATCTCCACGACTGACCTTGTGCGCACTCTAGATATATGCATAGCGATACTCACCTCTATTTTCAGCGCTTCACTTGTCCCGCTTCACAGCCAGCAAGTAGTTGCCGCCATCTTGGCCAATCGTACAATTGAGTGCCTGGAGATGCCATGGCTTGCTAGTCGGATCAAAGCGGAGCCATCCCTGGGTCGGCAAGAACACACACCCTTGCAAGCGAGCGATTTGGTAGTTCGGGTGCTTTTTCGTGATGTAGTCCCGCACCTCCGACTCGTTAATGTACTTCGACCATGTATGCGTGCCTTTCGGCACGATCCGCAAAAGATGTTCACCCACGGCGATTGTCGATAAGTAAGACGCCCACGTCCGATTGATCGTACTCAAAAATAGCCAGCCGCCAGGCTTAACCAGGCTCAGAGCTGTGTCAAGACCATCCGCAGGATTATCAAGGTGCTCGAGCACTTCGAACATAGTGACCAGATCGAACTGCTTCGTCACACTTTCAGCACTCTGCAAACTGTACTTCAGTTTCGTGGACAAAAGCGGGTCGAGTTTCCGATGCTCCTCCGCCACAGATAACACCTCGGGAGTGATGTCTATGCCGAGCACTGATTTCGTGAACTTGCAACGCGCCAGCGACTCTGTAAGTAAACCACCTCCGCAGCCGATATCTAGACACGTTGTTTTGTTGACTGGCTGCGAGTGAGGCGGATGTCTCAGGGACTCGGGCAGCAAATCCGAGGAGTACCCGGGCGCGTTTTTCTGGTTCTGTTGAAAAGTTTCGCGAATAAAGTCCATACGCATGACGTTCATCTTGTGCAGAATACGCTGAGGACCGAGCGGATCCCACCAACTCTTCGCAAGCTGCGCAAAGTGCGCCATTTCCGATGCGTTCCCGCGCATTTGAGAGTCCGTACAGCACAAGTACCCTACGACTGAACGGAACGAGTACGAACGCGCAGGACCGACGAAGTAGATAATTTGGTTGAGAGCTGTTAAGTTATTTAGGATGCTGCTCCTTGCTTTCGTAAAGGTCGTCTAAAGTTATTGGTTTAATTTGTCAAGTATGTCGCTATTAACGTTTGTAATGTAGGTCCAGGTCCCTTGTCTACTCGAAGCGCCTCTAGAAATATGAGTGTTAAATTCTATTCTGAATGCTGCTTAATGGACTTCGAATCCTCTTTCTGATTCTCTTCAAATTTTCCCCTACGCTTCCTACACCACTTCCCTACACATCCTCACCTATAACCATCAGATCCGCACTAGCACTTTGATGGCGAGAATAAAGCGTGCGAACGCCGGCAATCGTTTGCAGGCCTTGCTTGAAGACCAAGCACCTCTAGATGACGAGGATGCCAAGTTTTTCGCCGAGAAAGAGGACGACACTGACTTCGATTTAGAGGCCGAAGAGGAACGAATTAAAAGAGAGCGCATGATCGCCGCCGAGAAGGACGATAGCGAATCTGAGGAGAGTGCCGGCGATTCTAATTTCAGCGACAGCTCAGACGACAGCGACATTGAGAATGAGGCGGAGCCTGGGGATGCCGGCGAAAAAGAGCTAATACAGGAGCAAAGGCAGGCTCGACGCGACAAGAAGACGGCAGAACGGAACAAAATGTTTAAGATCAAGCGCAGGCCGCAACAGGATCCAGAAAATGCTGTCGAGGCGCCGCCAAGGAAGAAGAAAAGATGGGTTTTCACAAGTGAGGACCTCATCAATCAGCAGAGCCGGAAGAGCGAGCGCAAGTCGGCGTTGCGCAATAAAGAGTACCTCATCGGGCAGATGCGGGCTGCCGAGGAAAGGCGAGCGCAATACGTGCCTCCGTCGCGCCCCAAAGCGCGGAAACTCACACAAGAACAGCGCTTAGAGGAGGCGAAACGTACAGAAATCCGGAATCTGTCGACTCTCAATAAGTTTGTTGAGTTGGAAGAGGAGCGTAAGATCCAGCAGAGGCTGGCAATGCTGAGCCGCCGGCCGAAACTGACTCAATTCGTGAGGTACCACAGCTCGAGCGTGCTCTCTCCGCCGAAACTCGTGGAGGTTCTCTATGATATGATGCCGATGGATATGCCTCCTATAAGAATGCCACCAGGAATGCCGATGGCAATGCCGCCCGGTGGGATGGGAATGGTGCCTGGAATGGCACCTGGAATGCCGCATATGGGAGCTCCTACGGGAATGCCGCATGTGGGAGCTCCTACGGGAATGCCGCATATGGGAGCTCCCACAGGAATGCCGCATATGTCGGTCACACAGCCTGTGCCAGCAGCTGAACACCCAGCGAGCGAAGTGTCTCAATCTGAGATAGAGCGTAACACTCCAGAGAATAAAGAAACCAATGGCGAATCGCGAGAAGCGAGTGTCAACGCGAGAGAAGCAAGCGTCGAAACGAGAGAGGCGAGTGAGGAACCAGAAGCGGTTGAGAAACCTGAAGCGGGGAACCAGCAGACGAAAGATTCTAATACAGAGACGACAGATCAAGTCGAATCCGAAGAGCCTGGAGAGAAGCCCGTCAAAGAGCCAGTTCAGAGTGGTGAGAAGGACACCTCCCCTCACAAGTCCGAGAATCAAGAGGTCTTGGACGAGGCCAACTCCACAAAAGACGAACCGAGTACAGTTGTTAAGGAGGAGGTTAAAGTAGAAGTACCAAACGGTGCAGTGAAGGTTGAAGGCGAAGCGCAGGTCAAACAAGAAGGTGCTGTAGAGCAGGCCGTGGAGCTCATTGTCGAAGGCCCACCACACCTCACATCTTTCAACTTCTTGACCTTGCATGAGTTTGCGGACGTGCATTTGAACAAAGTTTCGTCGCGCAACATCATCTTGGGACCGATTGCTTCGAATGTGCGGCAGCCGCCGCTAAAAAGAATGTGCCCCTTTGACGGCACGGCGGCGAAATACCTCGACCCGAAGACAGACGTGGCATACAGCGGGATGCGCACGAACAATCTCATCAAGGCGGTTGCGGCGAATGAGCTCGGCTGGAGCAAAGAATTGGGCGGTGTCTTCACCTACAACACAACGCCGCAAAGACCGGCGAAGGGCGTTCCTGAAGGTTTTTAGCTATTATTTAACGACATGCACGATTAATGAGTTTTTTTCACGATGACCCCTTGGATATGTAAATTTTCTGTGGAAACAGCTCAGTATCTCCTGCTCTATTTCAGACGCGTTAATCACTGAACAGCGTGCTTGAAATTTGACCAAACATGGCTCTGTTTTACGTGCCCACGGATTATCTCTTCGCCGCGTCCTCCCTGGTTTCCGTTTTGGGCATGTGACCTGGAAACCTTTTTCACGCGTCCGATATCTATCACCTCACGCTGAAATTTGACCACACGTAATGGCTACTCGGAAGACCATTTTCAGATCGCCAGCTCCCGAAAGCCACGCGCCCAAGCAGCACGTTCTGACAGAAGATGAGCAAAAGTGCTATGATGAGGTGCTCGCGGCTGTGCAAAATTTAACGGAGCTTCCTGTCGAGGAACACAAATCCGAGCCGACCGCGCCTCTTAGCGACGTCGAGAAAGCGTGGCTCTCGAGAGAGTGCCTTTTGCGGTACCTACGCGCGTCGAAGTGGCACACGCAACACGCGATTCGGCGCATTTGCGAGACCCTCGTGTTTCGCCGCCAGTTCGGTGTCGATCCCGACACGACACTGACGGCAGATCTGGTTAGTGTTGAGAACGAGACGGGAAAGGAGCTGCAGCTTGGCTACGACAACGACGACCGGCCCTGTCTCTACCTGAAACCTGGCAAGCAGAACACAAAGGCAACTCATCGCCAGGTGCAGCACCTTGTATTCATGCTCGAACGCGTCATTGATATGATGGTCCCTGGCCAAGACTCTTTGGCTCTTCTTATTGATTTCAAAAAGGGTGGCAAGCTGCCCTCCATCAGCGTTGGCCGCGAGGTCCTGAACATTCTGCAGAACCATTACCCGGAGCGCTTGGGCAAAGCGCTGCTCGTGAACATTCCGGCCGTCGCGTGGGTGTTCCTCAAAATCATTAACCCGTTCATTGACCCCATGACCCGCGAGAAGCTGGTCTTCTCCCAGCCGATGCCGGATTATGTGCCCAAAGAACAGCTTGACAAGGATTATGGCGGTGAGGTTGATTTCGTCTACGACCATAAGATTTACTGGCCGGATTTCGTCGACTTCTCGCTCACGAAGCGTCGCATGTATCTCGAGGTGTTCCATAAAAAAGGCGGAACTATCGGCCTCAGCGAGAACGAGATAAGACAAGAGGTCATCGATATGTTGACTCCGCCTTAGACCTGTATCTGGACTGCGTACGAACCTTAAACTGTGTCAATGTTCAGCGTTGGGGGAGTAACGTATGAAAAGTAAAGCACCGACAAAAAAGGCAGTAATGAGAGACATCTAGAGTTAAGATAGAATTAAGAACATCGTTGAGATAGACCTTGAAGCGTCGTGCACCGAATTTTAAGCTTCGTATGTATTGAATTCAAAAAGTCGTATGCTCTGAATTTGTACCTTTCATATACAACAGGTATTAAGCCGTTGAAATTGTGGCGGCCTCGCAATATGCGCCTCGGTCGAGTCTCATGCCTCGGTTGCTGATAACCCTTAACTTCACAACCCCGCCTATAATTGCCTATTTGCGCAGTGCGCCTATATAACCCGCCAAGAGATGGTCGCCCCACTTCAGCTTATCTTGCAATGATATATTTGGAAAGAGCTCTTGCTCTGGACGAGTCTTGGATATGTAGATGATTTATGAAGCAAAAATTGTTACATTGCGATGTATGAATAGCCAGAGCCACCGGTTTCTAAGGAGGACATTATGGCGCCTCCGAAGCTCGAAAATCTTAGCTACAAATATGGCGATCACAGTTTCTCTGGCTCTATTGCGTAACTCAACACAGTGTCTTTGCTCCCTGGCATGCTATTTCACATGACTTAGAGATCTAGATAGTAACATGACACGAATCCGGGACTCATTTCCAGGTCACATGCTCTAGATACGGAACCCTTATGCATGCACAGTGACTGCGTCATCTGTTCTCGTTCATATAGACGTTGGGGTCAAACCTCCGTCCTAACTAGATTGAGATCTTCCACATTATGAGACTTTTTGGCAAAACACCGATTGATACTAAGCTCAGCGCCCTCACGCTGTCTGATTGGACCTCCCAGGTGCTTCAAGACCCGACTCTGCGTTTGGCGAACGCAGTCGCGTCTAACACGACCGTCGATACGTCTCTGATCCGTCCAGAGCGCCGCGCCGAGCTCACTACGGGCAATTTCAGTGACATCGTGCTTCCCGAGGCGAAGCCGCGCATGAACCAGAACAAGTCGGGCCGCTGCTGGCTGTTCGCGACCTGCAATGTTCTCCGTCTTCCGATCATGGAACGCTACAATCTGAAGTCGTTCGAGCTTTCTCCAGGATTCCTTTTCTTCTACGATAAGCTCGAGAAGGCCAACTTCTTTTTGGACCAGATCGTACAGACGGCCGACTTGGAGGTCGAGTCTCGGCTTGTCCAGCATTTGCTTGCGCAGCCCGTCAGCGACGGCGGCCAGCTCAACATGGCGGCGAACATCGCTGAGAAGTATGGCATGGTGCCCATGGGCGCGTACCCGGAGTCTGCGACGACGAGGAACTCGACGATGGTCAACCAACTCGTCACGACGTTGCTGAGGCAGTTCGCCCAGGAGTTGCGCGAGGCCGTGCGCGCGAAGCGCGATCCGAAGCCGCTGCAGCATGAGATGATTCAGAAAGTGCATCAGCTTTTGGTTGTCTTCTTGGGCGCGCCGCCGACGAAGTTCGACTGGGACTACACGACGAAGGACGGCGAGACTGGCAGTGTTAAGAACGTCACGCCTTTGGAGTACTACAGGGACGTCATTCAAGTGAAGCTCGAGGACTGTGTCTCTTTGCTCAACGACCCGCGCAACAAGTACGAGACGCCGATCCGCGTCGAGCGCTTGGGCAATGTCGTCGAGAAGGGCGACGTGACTTACTTCAATGTGAGTATCGACGTCTTGGCCAAGAAGGCCATCGAGCGCATCAAGCAGAACAAGGCGGTGTTCTTCGGCACGCACACGCCCATTTACCACGACAACGAGTCCGGCATCATCGACACGGAGTCGTGGGACTACGAGGCTTTGGGGTTCTCTCCCACCCAGAACAAGGCTGACCGTCTGCGCTACGGCGAGTCGCTTATGACTCACGCCATGGCGTTTGTTGGTGTGCACCTCGATGCCGACGGGAACCCGCTCAGGTGGAAGGTCGAGAACTCGTGGGGAGACGCGGCCGGCAAGAAGGGATATTACACGATGTCTCACGAGTTCTTCAAGGAGTACGTCTACCAGGTTGTTGTTGACAAGAGCCACGTCTCAGAGTACGCGGACAAATTCGACCAGGAGCCGATTGTGTTGTCTCCTTGGGATCCTTGTGGGGCGCTCGCCAATTGAGGTTCGGACGAATGGACCTTGAAGCACCTGCTAAGTATAAATCCTAGATATTTTTCTAATGATAGCTAGCTATTCCAACCTCCATATTGATAGTTTTTACGAAGGTCATGATGAATTAACAAGGCATTGATTAGCAGATGCGAGCTGCTTCTAGGACGACGATAGAATTCCTTTGAGCCTGCGCAGGCAGTTTGGTGCGATAATATGACGCGTTCTCGAAGTAGACTAATCACTGGAATGATGTGCTGATGTCCTCACTCCCGTTTCTGATGATCTGCAACGTTCAACTTCGTATCTGAACTCGACTGTGATATTCAAGAAATACATGAACCTAGGAAATTGTAGATGAGATGACGTGACAGGTCAGAGAGAAAACACAGTAGTTGATGATCACCTTAGGAAATTAGAGGGCATATTAACTTCTCACCGCTTGTTTACTCATTGGTGGAGATCAGTTCACCTTGAGTTCATTGACTTTCTATTGCTCAATGGAAATCAAAATCAGCTTCCACACTTTCAAGAGCCTTCGCATACTTCGCACTAAATTTTGGCCGTCGCTCCTTTATTCTTAAAAACAGCAGCCCTAGCGAGGGTGGTTTTGACAAGGCCACTTCTCGTCCGACAAACGCACACAAAGCCACACTTTGCTAGGCTCACTGAGCGAGACTTGAACCCAGCACGCACTGCGACATCGCGATCTCCTGAGACGACCGAGTCTAAGACTTTACCTTGATTGTACTTCTTTGCCCACTCGTGAAGTTATGGATAGCATTCATATTTTTCCAGTGCCATTGTCAGCGGTGCAAAAGGAGATCTCTTTGGCAGTGATTAAGACATACCAGTCAACGATTTTGTCCTTCTTCGACCACAAGAAGCCACGGAATCAATGGACGAGGGAACAGTTGCTTCGTATGCTTGACGAGCTAAAGCGCGTCGTAGCGCACCCGTGGCTGATTTCGGATGGCGATATTAGCACTCTCATTAGCGATGCACGAGCACCTGAAGATATCGTCAAACTAAGTGGGACTCTTCAAGCCATGGTCATGCTGTGCGAGCGATGTGACAAGATGAAGTTGACTGTTGGGATAATAGGAAAGGCGCACACAATGTTGCGCATTGCTGAAGGTGTCTTGCGCTACTACGGCTTCAGCACATTGTACTGCGCGGATGTTGGAAATTCCGATGAGCCCAGCAGCGAGCGCACCAACTTCTATCTTCTTCCTGAGAGCTACGACAAGTTTGACCGGGCTGTGCTGTCGCCTTATGACTTTTTTATTGTGCTCGACAACACTGCTAACATTGGATCAAAGTACGTCCAGGACTTGCGGAGACAGTTGAGAGACCCGACTCTGCGTCCAGCATATGCCCCTGTTATCCGGCTTGTCGCGTTGAACACGGCCCAGCATTTGGACTCACAATTGACTCTGAACCTCGCGGAAAAGGTGGGGTGTACAGTAGCCCGTAAAAATACAATGGGCGCCATTCCTGTAGATTTCGAACCATTCTACAATGGGAACGAGCACCGTCTAGACCGGTTTCTTGAGCACCCGGATGGCCCGTTCCCCTTTGCGAATCCTGACTTAGGCGGGATTGAGGAGCGTTTGGGAGCGGAGAAAGCACTCTACCTCGATCACAATGATCTCTACAAGGTATTGTTCACTTTGCCGCCTATAAGTTTGAAAACTTATGCTAAAGATGGAAGCTCTAGCGACGAAGATGAAGACCCGAGTGAGGAACAAAGTTCCGATGAAGACGCAGACGCAACAGAGCAGCCTCGAGCTGGGACTCGCAGAAAGTCTTTCGCTGAGTCGCAGCAGGATTCTAACCACGAAAGAGATCTATCGACTTCGTCTCCAGGGAAAACATCGATGAGTGCCGAGCCGGGCTCAAACGTCGATGCAGAGAAAGGGTCTTTGAATGGTGCTGAGGCACAAAACCAGCAACCGCCTACTGAGGGGCCGGGGTCCGAAGATTCCAGCAAACGCTTGATGCCAATTCAGGCTTACACGTACGCGGCGAAGGCACAAAGGATTAAAGACCGCGTCCAGTCAGAGCCCGAAAATCCGTTCAAAATCATCGATAAGCAGCTTGAAGACGCCTTCGCGACAGATGAGCTTGCGAGGAAGGTGACAGAAGCTGCATCGTTGGATAAAACTGATTTTCAGGGGAATGGATATGCTGAGAATGCCGAAGACGCGCTTGACCGTGTGTTGGACGCTAAGGTGAACGGCTTCTCTCTTAAGTCGAAAATCGGTTCTGACTCGGACGATGGCAACAAGGGAATCAAGGACGAGGGAAAGCTATCTGACAGCGACGATTCCGACGATAGCTCACGCTCAGTGAAACCCAAAGGGCGAAGAACGAGAAAGATCCGCAGAGCCAAGCCCAAATATGTGGTTGAAGCATCTGACGACTCCGAACTGGAGAGGCATGGCAACAATGAGCTTGAGCTTGCCGATACTCGTAGAAGCCTCAATTTGAATCTGATCATTTTTCTCAACGACTACCTTTACCGGATCAAGCTTTTGAGATCGGAGATTGCGAACCACCGCGAGCTTGCTCAAGAACGTCTTTATGTGGCGGAGGAAGACATGGAACGTGTGTCGCTGCTCAAAAACCTCACGCAGGCGCTTAAGCTGTCTACGGTGGAGAACGAGAAGCGCTTAGAGGAACTGAAGGAGTCGAACGAGAAGCTAGAGCAAAAGCTTGCGACGAATCCCGATTGGGCAGCCTTATTGACCGACGCTGGGATAAGCGAACTAGAGAGTTTAGAGCTTGCGCGTGCAGTGGAGGAGCTCGTCGAGGCAGAGAATATCACGAAGAAGCTGGAGAACGACGTGAAGAGTGAGACCTCGAGGCTCAACTACGCGAAGGCTGCGTATTCGGCATCGCGAGATCTTGTTGCAGAAACGAAAGTAGAACTGAAGGCTATAACGGCTAGCGTTTCTCAGCTCGAACACTTTGCAGAATCCCAAAGGCGCATCTCCCTCCCTGAGGGAACCACGAAAGGCCTGCGTCTACATGAGCGAATCGTCGCAAAAGATCACGAACTTGAGAAACTGAAGGCCTTCAAAGACGACATGAAGGCGAGTGTAGAGGCCGAGCTGGAAAAGGAGCGAGGCCCATACATATACAGGCCCCGGGGTCGCGGAAGAGGCGGCCGTAAAATCTATGATTAGATTCTCTCTCGGCTAAATCTAAGAAATCTACATATGTGTGAAGTTAATAACAGCAGTCCATTAGTTATGTGTAAAGTATTTTAGACTTAAAAAGAGTAGGCGACCTCCTCTTTCTTGCTGCTGTAAAGCGCAGTGAAGTTGATCACTAACGCGAGGAGCAGGCCCACACTGACTACAATCGGTCCCAAGGGAGCATCCATCGGCCTATCGCCACGCTCCTTGATATAGCGGATGCGCAGAATGTACTGGCAGTACCCCCATACTCCGCAGAATAGAGTGAGCGCAAAAAGCACATACGCGACGACTGTGGCCGTTCGCGTGGACGCTGCGCGGCCCACCGAGCTGTACAGCGTGAACGTGAGTGCCGACATCAAGCAGGTCACATGCAGCCACTTGTTGAAAGTGCGCTCGTTCGCCAGCCACACTTTGGCCTCGACCTTCGGCGCGCTTTGGTTTTTGATCCACTGCGCTGGGTGCTCAACTCCAGGGGGCAGAATTACTTCCTCGTCCTCGCTCTCCTCGTCGCTGAGTTTCCCGACGCGTGTTGGGAACCCAACAGTATGCCCGAGCTCCTGCTCTTCCTCAATGGCGTCGACCGCGGGATCCACGCCAGAATCCTCCGAATCGAACTCGTCGTCTTCCTCGAAGTCGTACTTCGGCAGCCTTGAAGTCGCCGACGGGGCCGCGGATGGTCCCGAGGATGGTCCCGGAGAGGGTCCCGCCGCTGCGGCGCCGGCATTTTCGGGCAGATCCGATAACCAGAACGGCAGCGTGTCGAGGCGCTCGTCGTCGCCGAAAAGCACGGCGACGCCCTGCAGGAACTTCGTGAAGTGCGGCACCTCTTTAATGAGCCCCGTCTTCTCGAGCTCCTCGACCCACGGGAGTTTGTTCAGCTTCGCGTTCTCGCCGGCGCGCAAACGCACCTCGAGCACCGAGTACGGGAACCTCGCGAACTCGCCCTTGCGCAGCAAGCTCATAGGATCGACGTCCGGCCGGTCGAGATCGGCGCGGTGCCACGAGCTCGGGTCTCTAACGGGCCGGTTTGTGCTCAAGGCATCCTCGCGCATGAACACGATGTCTTGGTCAAGAATCACGCGCACGCGGTCGTCGCCCGGGATCTCAAACGCCGTGCGGCGATAGACGGTCCGCAGCATCGGCTCGAGCTTGTTCGCCGTCACGAACTTCTCGAGATCCGTGGCCGCCGACTCGTAGTCGTCGATGGCGCGCTGCTGGACGTGGCGGTCCTTCATTTTGCGCACCTGCTTATCGATGATGGATTTGTCGCCGCCGAGGAATTTATCGATCTGCTTCTCCTTCACGAACGCGCGCGTGATCTTCCCCGAGAACTCGTTGTGCTTCTCCAAAACGATCTCAGAGCGGTCGTACAGCTTGCCGTACCAACGGAACCGCAGCGAGTTGCCGGCAAGGTCCTCGTCCGAATCGGCCTGCGGGTCCGCAGAGATCGACCTATCGAGCAGGTTCTGGTACAGATCGAAGTGCCGGTTATCCAGGTAGAGCGAGGTCACAATCGGATCGCGCTCGATCTCCTCCTCGTCGTCCTCGCGGTTGTACACGAGGGCCGGCAAACGCCGCAGAATGCGCGTCTTCACTTCCATCAGGTTGTCGGCATGCACCCAGAACTGCAGCGTGACGTACCCGCGCGAGCGGTAGTCCTTGTCGGTCGAGCCCAGGATGCGGCTCGAGCTGAGCGAGCTGCCATTGGCCTCGTCGATCTGCGAGTAAATGTGGCCCAAGCGGCGCAGCAGCGGCGAGTAGTCCTCAGAGTGGAACGGCACCGACTTAAACCGCGCATGCAGAAGCGGCAAGACGTGGTACTGCGCGTGCAATCGGTCGTGCTTCCGCACGAGCTTCAGGAACCCCGTGTAGTTCAGCCGCCGGAACCGGTCCAAATGGGTGGCATCTTCCAAAACGTTCTCCAAAGAGATTTCGAGTTGCTTGGTGGGCGGGGCCTTATCGAGCTTCTGCACGCTCTCCTCGACCTTCGACAGCTGTTTGCTGATCTCCTCGTATTTCTTCGTTTCGAAGCCGTACACCTTATCGAGCTCTTTGTCAAGAAGCTGCACAAATCGCGACTCGTCATCCTCAGTCCATGCAATGTCGCTGGCCTCTCTCAACTGCTTCTTCAACAGATCGTACGCAATGTAGTACTGCTTCCAGGGCGGGTACACGCCGTCACTCAGCTTCTCCATGAACAACATCGAATCCCAATTAAAACGATTGAAGTGCGAAGTGCCAAATCTGCTTTGCCAAAAATCTTTGACAGCGACTGGATTGCTAGCGAGTAGTTTGAGGTAGAGGCAGCGACCGGCAGCGAGGTGGCAGAGGGTACCAGCACGTGGGGCCGCGATAGGGGAGAGTTGCGCATGGCAGCTGTTTATCAAGCGCGATTTCTGGTATGGGGACGAATGCAACTACAACCAAGGTGATTAGCAAATATACGGAGAGAATTCATTCTTGACCTCTACGAAGAAGTTGAGCTATAAAAGATCGTGCTCAGACGGGCATACGCTCCTCGGTGAGGCACACTTTTGAGGGCCTCTTTAGAATTGAATTATATTTAGGACTTTAATCGTTGTCGTGGTGGCTATTGGCAATGAGATATCCGCTTCGAGCCATTCAAGGTTCTATTTGTTGATCATGAGAGTCAACCCAGGATACTGGCCAATTCACAGGGGCAGCCCTCTTTTAGACATGTGTTAGTCATTCGTCCAAAAGACGAAGAGTGGCCCACAAATGCCGCTTCGGCCCATGTCTGACTACTGCATAATTACTGAATTAAAATTGCACATTAGATTCGCAGGAAGGGGTGCAATAACGGGTGCAATCACGGGTGCGATCATAGTCCCCCAGTCACACAAGTCATTTTATTTCGTATGCACGCAATCATGCAAGGTTACATGATCCGGGTTAGGCGCGATCCCCGCGCTCTTTTGCTGGCCAACAGTGCCGATTCAATTGAGTCGGGAAGAGCTTCGTTCGTTCCTCTCTGTATATAGTATGTATGAGATTTGTCCGTTGCAAACCGCCTCGTTTTTATGAAACGCCCACGCGCGATGGCGTAGTCCGATGACCGTACCCCAACTTCATAAATTGGTTTATAATCGGCTTATATTCGGCGCCAATACACATTGTCCAATACGACGACCCCTTGCATCTGATGGGAATTCCGTGCCGAACCACAATTGCAAAAGACGAAATCGGGTGGCGTTGTCACAATTGCCACTGCGACCTCGTGCGGTCTAAAGACTACATACCAGGAGACTTCACGGGCCGGCTCGGCGATGCCGTGTTTGTGCACGCTGTGGTTAACATTGAGCGCGAGCCACCGGAAAACCAGCTGATGCGGTCCGGCAGGTATGTTGTTCAATACGTAAAGTGCAAGTTCTGCCACGAATATCTCGGCTGGGCATACGTGAAGTCCTTTGGCAAGGACTTCCGGTACAAGGAAGGCAAATTCTGCCTCGAGACACACCAAATCACAGGAGGTGTGCGCAGAGGCATGCGCGAAGTCGCCATCTGAGTGTACCAAGTGCGCCCCAGAGATTTAGCATAGATAAGTTAGCACAGCATAAGTATAGGATACCTAACTATTAATGACAACCCATTGAAGCCGGCAAAGACCTCGCAATTATTGCGTGTGTCTAACTAATCCTTGTACCTCGAATGCGGTATACATGATTGTCCGTGTGTGATAAAAGATGGTATAATGATTTCACGCCTCCTCCAAAATGATCTCACACAGTAACGGGCTTCACTCACACTATCTCTCACACAATCACTAAATCCACTCACACTATGTAAAATACTGCTCTAGACGGATATTCCTGCCTTGCATCGAATACCGTTACGTTCCCTTAACCCATACGGAATGGCTGCGGACGAGTATGACGAGCCATCAGAATTTGTGCGGGACGTTCGGCGCATGGACCGCCGCCAAACGCGGGAAGACTATGCACGAGCTAAGCGCATGGAGGATGATTTATACGAGCGGCCCAGCCGGCGTCCGCGTCGTGATCCGTTAGATGATCCCCGCGAGCCGCGAAGCCCTCGCCAGAGGCGTAGGGACGATTACGACGATTATGAAGAAGAGCGTCCGGCTAAAAGCAGCGGCCATCGCCGTGAAAAAAGCTTCCGCGATGGTGACAAGTTTTTAGACAATGGCAAACGCGGCTTTGGCGGCTCGATCCGGCATATGGCCGTGGGTGACCGTGAGCCTAAGGAGCCCCTGCTCGGGAAATTGTTCCGCGATAAGTCTAAGGACAATGAGATGTTCGGCGGAAGGAGCCGGGCCAGCGGAAATGGCCGGTCTGTGCGTCCCTCGGGCCATTTTGTTGACGAGGAGGACGAGCCACCAAGGAGGCGTCCGCGGGATCCGCGGGATTCGAAAGAGCCGCGGGGGCCCGTGCGCAAGTCCGGGAACTTCGTGGACGAGGATGAAGAGGATCGGCCTCGTCGCCGTGCGCGACCGCCGCCGGAGGACGATGTTCCGCGCCGCCGGCGACCGGACCCGGAAGACGACCTCGCGCCGCGCCGCAGCCGCGAGGAGCCGGCACGAAGGCGCTATGCCGGTCCGGAAGACGATGATGTGCCGCCGCGGAGGCGGGCAGTCGATCCCGAGGACGACGAGCCGCCGCGGCGCCGGCGGCCCGCGCCTAGCGCAGATGACGAGGACTTGCGGCCGCGTCGCCCCGTGCGCCTTTCGCGTGTATCGGATGAGGATCTGGAAAGCCGCCCCTCGCGTGGCGACCGTGTGCGCCGACTCAAAGAAGCGCAGCTCGAGCACCGTTCGCAGGCCGCCGAGGAGGCCAGAGAGGCGTTTGACGAAGCACCGGCGCCGAGGCCCCGCCGGCCGCGGCCGCGGCCCGAGGATGAGGATCTCGAAGAGCCTCCAGCGCCGTCCTCAAGAAGGCGACCGCCGCCGCGTGACGACGAGGAAGACTACGCCCCTCCGTGCCGCGGCCCGCCGCCGAGACGGCCGCCTCCTGAGGACGACGACTACGCCCCTCCGAAGGTGAGTGCGCGCCGTCCGCCTCCCGAAGAAGATGACTACGCTCCTCCAAAGGTGAGCGCGCGCCGTCCGCCTCTCGAAGAAGACGACTACGCTCCTCCGAAGGTGGCACCTCGCCGCCCCGTAGTTGACCAGGAAGAGGAGGAATACGTGGCCCCAAAACTCGCTCCGCGCCGTCCGGTCGTCGTTGAGGAAGAGGAGTACCTGCCCCCGAAAGCGGCTCCAAGAGTAGCGCCGCGGCGCCCTGCTGTCGACGAAGAGGACGACTATGTCGCTCCGAGAGCTGCGCGCCGTGAAGAAGAGGACGACTATGTCGCTCCGAGAGCTGCGCGCCGTGAAGTCGAGGACGAATACGAGCCGCCGAGCGCACGGAGGGCGCCACCCCCTCCGGAACGCGACTATTTACCGCGCGTCGAAGACGAGGAAAAGCCTCAGTTCCGTTTGCCGGATCCGCCAGCGCAGCGACGCAGTCTTGTCGGAAGCGCCCAGCGCAACGTGAGCACGGATTCGGAGGGCGAGGCTGAGGTAGTCAAGCCCGTGAAGCCCGTCAAGGCGAAGCCGGCGAAGCCCCTGCAATTGCGAGAGGTCAGTCCCGAGCCTGAGCGTATTGTAAAGCCCGTGATCATGCCGGCTTCGAAGCCCGCGAAGCCACGCATGCCGGCGACAGTCTTGCCGCCAGAAGAAGAGGAGGACGAGGGGGCATTTTTGTCTAAGGCGCGGATGCAGTTGCGGGCAGGAAAACCGGCGGCAAAGGTAGTGTCCCCGCCATCGCCGGAGCGGTCTCCGTCGCCCGTTGCATCCACTGTGCCGCGCCCTCCGCCGTCGCGCAAGTCGGCTTCTCCGGACATCATTGCGCCTCCTGTGTTGCGCCCTGTTTCGCAGAGAAAGGTCAGCGCGCCAAAACCGAACGAAGCGGAAGAGCAGCTTGCGCAACTGAAGGCAACGAAGCCCGTTGCGAAGCCGAGCGCGGACGTTCCCGAGGCTTTGAAACAGCGCGCGGCGCTGAAGCCGCCGAAGCCGCTTATCAAGCCGAAGATCCCGGCTTCACAGGCCGCCCTTGCGAAGGCAGCCTTGAAGCCGCGGTCTCAGGTCGATCATGACGAGAAGGACCCGCAGGTCGAGGCGCTCACGGCGCAGCTCAAGCAGCTGAAGCCGCGGACGCAGGTCTCAGACAGCAGCAGCGAGTCGGAGAACGAGGAAATCTACCGCACAGACTCATCCAGCAGCCTCAACCACCCGACAAAGTCGCGGGCGCGGGGGCCTAAAAGACGGCCGCCTAACTATTGAGTAGTTAGCGGTCAGTGATTTTCCATGGGCTCGAGCATTCGCTCATGGTGATTACACTTTACATAGTATGTATTAGCAATGTAAGATATTGAGCAATTAAATATCACAATCGACGTCGAGCCGTGCTCGGGACATCATTGCCGCAAACGAGCGCTCGGGTCCCTGGGTACATCTTGCCTATCTGCACGGTTAATTAGAAGAGGGCTGGCTAGGGTTTATTTGTCGGTGCTCCGTTTTGCTTCTCCCGAGCATCCATGTTGGACGAGCTTCCAGACCTCATTCTGCTGGATTTGATCCGCCAGGTACCTCAATTGGGTTTAGTGAACCGCAAGATGTTGGGTCTCTCGGAGTTGCTCACGAGAAACCGGCTTCTGTCGTACTATGACTACAGCGACGAGCAAATAGACGACCTCGCAGCCGATATACGCCAGCATCTCCGGCTCGAGAGCTGGGCTGCAGTGGAGTACGTCGCGAACCGCGACTACTGGATCTTCGGGCCGGAGCACGTCAAGCCGTACCTGCAGCTCTCGAGCAGCGTGTACAGAATCAAAGGTGCTCCTTTTGGACTACAGATCGGCGAGCTCGGCTCCGTGTGCCTTGAGTACCAAACACGGCTGCGAGCAGGTCAGTACCAGATGTTTCTCGATATCTTCATCACGCAGCTCCCGGAATTGAGCAAAACTCGATTCCAGATTGTGCACAGTCCGACCGTAAAGCAATTTTTCACAAGCATCCCGCCGTACCGGTGGCTCGAGAAGCAAAGCGCGTGCCTGTCGCATATGGAAATGGAGAGCACAAAGCTATTTATTGGCGCCGTGGACGTGCAAAGGTCCGAGACCAGCGAGTGGTCCGACGTCACCCTCCGCATCGAGTCTCTGGATTGGTCAGAGAGGTCTATGGGTGTGGTATTCAACTATCTGTACTTTGAAAGGCACACGTCGCGCAGCAGCTTTGCTCTCGACTGGGTCGTGCAGCCTCCGAACATCTTGCCCAATCCAACACAAGCATTGACGACAGTATACAAACGCGCAAACGAGCGGAAGAGGCGGTGGTCTAGTCAATTACGAGCGACAGACCCACAGGCTGCAAATGAAGCGCGAAGCACGACTGAGCTTCAGGCAGCCTGAAAGCGAAATTAGGTAGAATATGTGTAGATGAATGTATAAAGCAGTATGAAATGAACATAAACGGCTTTGGACACACCGAATTCCAATGTGAAGCGCGACTCGGAAGGTAGATGTGCTGACGAAATTCCAGACATTTGGTTGTTTCTTCAGTCGCGATTGCTCAATTTCGGTCTGTCAGAGGGACAATTCCACATTAGAATATTAATACTGCTTGAACTTACATAGAATTCGCCTCTACAATCATTTTTCTCCGGTGTTTCGGCGTCGTTTTGTAATCGGGCGCGTGTGCGCGTGTCATCACCGCGTGTGCATAACCCTGCTCAGGGACCCATGATCTGATGCAATTCAAGCTAACATACTTAAGCAGACTACGTAAACCACATCTTATCACTAACAATTTCTGATGCCGAATCCATTCGACGATCTTCTCACTAAGGCCATCCACGGCCATGGTACTTCGCAGGACCGTGATGTTGCACCGGCCCTCCACACGACGACCATCTACCGCTACGGCCAGCCCGAGGAGCTTGTAAAGGCGAGCGATGGCCCGACGGAGCGCGCCAATTTCTACTCACGGATCAGTCATGATAACAATGACACTGTTGAGGAGGTGCTTTCTGAGCTGTTGGACGGCAACGCCGTGGCCTACGCGAGCGGTCTGAGCGGCTTCCACGGTATCCTCACGTATTACAACCCGAAGCGTTTGTTCATTGGTGAGGGATACCACGGAATCCACAGTATTGCGCACATCATTGAGCGCACTGGCCTCGAGATCTACCCGCTGAGCAAGATCACGGAACTCGCTCAGAAGGGTGACATCGTGCACTTGGAGACACCCGTGAATCCGACGGGCGAGGCGTTCGACATCAAGGAATTCGCCGAATTGGCACACGCGCGCGGTGCCTACTTGGTCATTGACTCGACATTTGCGCCGCCGCCTTTGTCGGAGCCTTTCAAGTTTGGCGCGGACCTCATCTTGCACAGCGCGTCCAAGTACTTGGGAGGTCATTCTGATGTGCTTGCTGGCGTTGTTGTGACCAAGGACAAAAAGGTTGCTGATGATTTGAAAAAGGACCGCGCCTTTATTGGCACGATCTTGCCCCCTCTTGAGGCCTGGCTTCTGCTGCGGTCTCTGAAAACGTACCCGCTGCGCTTGGAGAAGCAGTCGGCGAATGCTAACGCCATCGTCAAGTTCCTCGCTGAGAACCAGGGGAAGCTCTCGAAATTGACAAAGGTCTACTCGGCGAATCTCCAGGGAGACAAGTTCATTGCCGAGCAGTTGCCTCTCGGAGGATCGCCCTCGTTCTCTATCGAGGTCACAGATGAGGAGACTGCGAAAAACTTGCCGTACCAGCTGAAGTATTTCTACCACTCCACGTCTTTGGGGTCTGTCCACAGCTTGATTGAATGGCGCGCGGTCACGGATCCGCACGTGAAGCCGAATTTGCTGAGATTGAGCATCGGCGTCGAGCGCGTTGACGATCTCATTGCTGATCTTGAGGCTGCCCTCAAGTAGTCTAGAATCCGTGTGTAGTTTTCTCTGAAGTAGTTAATGTAGTTTTTGCTCTTTACGGATTGCGATTCACTGTCATCCAGTCATCTATCTAATTGAGCTCGTTGCATACAACACACAAATCAGTCGGCGACATCCTGTGCAAACAGTCGTAGTGATACGAGTGCCGGCAGCGGAATAAAAGTAATCGGTGGTGTAGGTCAGTCTGCGGCTCCTTTCGCATTGCCGCTGCCCAGTCTTTGTACGCCTTGTCGGCATCAATGCCGAGGCCGACTATGTGGTCTCCACACACCTCACACTCGCTGTCAATTGAGACAACCACCCCTTCAGTTTTTGATTTAATCAGTTCGAGAAGCTCAGTGAGGTTCTCTTTCTGAATGATCTCGTAGAAGCATTGCAATGCTGCCAAATTGCGAGTGAGAATTGTGTAGCCCTCGCTGATTATCAAGCCAACATCGTTTATAGCACTCTCGTCCTTAAGCATGTGGCGCACAATCTCGGGCAGCGACACCGACGTCGACTCGGCAATAATTCTGGTAAGACGCTTGACTTGCTCGTGCATGCTCTTAGCCGCGAGCGTCTCTAAAAGATTCTCCCACATCTCAGTAGACACTGCAACATCCGGCTCTTTACGACAGAGCATTGCACCGAGATCCACGTACCTATCCAACTCCGTATTGCTCAGTCCATCGTTCTCGCGAATGTACTCACGCAAGTAGATCATGGCCTCGGAATTCCGGTCCCTTCGGCTCATGAGTAAGATCAGCGCATCGTAGCGATTGTGCGCTATCAATGTGTCCACGACCAGAGGAAGCTCGACGTCGCAGGGACCATCCAGCACACTATGAAGAACCTCAATGAGCTCATTAGACTCCGATTGCTCAGCAAGCAGATTCACATAGTTTGCGCACACATGCGGTGGCGGCAGGTGGCCACCAGAGTTTTTGATCGTTTTAAAAACTGATCTCAAAAAGGGAAGACTCGTGTCATGGAGCTTCCATAGTGAATTATCGAGAGGATGTGTCGCGACAAATGCGCCAAGCCTTGCGTCGTCGAATTCTAAGAGTTCCTGCCAGTTTGTTTGAACAAAGAGTTCGGTTGTTGATCGGTTGTTAGCAAAGGCGATGTCCAAGTTTTCCCAGAGATCGGGCTCCCGTAAATCGAGTTCGATTTGCAGCAGTTCACCATATTTTTGGGTCCTACTGAGAAGCGACTTCAGCACAAGCGTATAGCGTGCTTCAAGAAGGTTACCAATCAGCCTCGAGGTGTCGCGTAACTTGTAATTCGAGAGCAAGCAGAGGATGTTGAGCTGGGAGGTTTCGCTGTCTATTTCTCTGCCTTTCGCGCACAGAATATCAAGAACATGCTCAAGAACCTTGTCAGAAACGGCAAGGAACTGCGGATACTTCGAGTAGTTTCGCGCGATGAAGGAACAGAAATACCACGAATCCAAGTCAAGATGAACTAGCAACAGCGACAAGATTATCTGGCGGTTGATTCCAGAGTCTTCGTTGAGGAACGAGTCTTCAAAAGCGGCATCGAGCATGTCAAAGAACGCTTGCTCGTCATGCTCGATAAGCCCCTCATAAAGCGGGTGCTCTTGCAAGAAAAGTGCGTTATAGAGCACTGTCTTCGCCGCACTACTCTCGAATTCAGGCATCTCCTCCTCCGTCGGGTAAACTCGGGAGGTTAGAATGAGCTTCAGGTACTCGAACACTTTCGACGGGATCTGGAGCGGAGACAAGTAATCATGCAGCGCCTGTGTTTCGAGGTACACCTTGACATCGCCTAGCGCGTTTTCATAAGTCTTGCACAATTTGAACGCGAGATCTAGGTCGAGTGTCGACAGGTCGAGTTTGTAAAAGAGCACTGGGTCGGGATTGGTCGTGACAAGCTGCTTGAAGACGTGGGGTGGAAGACGCGTCACGCTTCCACTATACGCGAGCTTCGACAGCTCCGAGTAGAACAGCTTCGAGCTCAGCTCGTCGTCCTCGACCAAATCAGCAATTGTGTTGAGTAGTTCTGGGTCCGCCAGCACTGTAGCTCTCAGCGCCGGCGGCATTAGATCATTTAAGCTGTCCGGGTCGAAATGGACGCTGAATTTGAGCGCGGTCAGAATTAGATCCGGTAAGGCTTGCGAAATAACGTGCTGGCGGGCATTCGTCGACAGCGGAAGCCCCAGTATCGACAGATCCCCCTCGTTATGATAAAAGTTCAGAGTCAGATTGATAGCCTCAGCTGGCTTCCCGGCATTCAACAAGGTGAGAATCTGATCCGCCCAATTTGCCAGTTGGCCGACCTGGAAATCGTACGAGCCGAGAATGAATATCGATCTGTAGATCACACTTAGTTGGATGACGGGCGGGCACGAACTAGACACAACAACGATCCCGTTCGAAGACGGCGACTCGCCCCATATACTCAAGACTAGCGCCTCGCGGTCTGAGACGACAACTATGAGGTCCCGCGTAAGAAATTCCACGTGCTCGATGGTTGTCGAGTGATCGTAAGCGGCCAGCGCTGATTGATCATTCAAGTCAATGAGCTTGAGATTGTTGTTCCAGCTGTAGAGAAGTGTAGGAAGTCTGCCTCTCTCGGAAGTCGGAGGGAACAAGGAGACGCATGCGTGCTGGATGTATCCATGGGACGCTGCGAGGTCCTTAGACCGCGGGATTCTCAGCACCGTGTGTACCAATCTATTATCAACAGAGTCCGTGGCGAGCTTCACAACTAGCAGCAAGTCTCGTGTCTGAATAGCCAGGATATTGCCGAGCAGTGAGCAACCTAAAACGCTTCGCGTTTTAAGCGGGTCGCCAAGGACTCGGACGCTGCGCGTTAGATACTCTAGCATGACACGCTTAAATTTGTGCCTGATGACAACTCCTGAGGCATCAACGCTCACGAATGTTTTTGTTCCGGCGAGTTTCAGCGTCCCGCAGCAAACAATGGGCGTTCCCTTTAGATGTGAAGCGTTTCTTGCGTACTTATGAATTCCTTCCCCTTCTCGAGTCAATCCCTCCGTGCTTGGAAGCACTAGCGACACAAGCCTTGCATGAGGCTTCCGAAGCTCCCAAAGTGCGACTGCGCCGAGGCTGAATCCAGCAACAACGTGTGATTCATCGTCGCTCAATGCGACGTGCGTAACGGCACCTAGCATTTCCTGAGTGGCTTCTCGAGCATTCAATTGCATCAGCAGCTCCTGATCGTACGCAAAAACCAAAATGTCTGCACTGTAGGTGCCGACGACCAAAAAGTTCTTCGATCCAGTGAACGCCGTGGGTTTTCCGAACGGCGAGGACGTAGGAAATAACGTTGCCCCGAGCCTGCGCAGCTGCCGCCATTTGATCCCTGAGGTTGCTGGTGCCTGATCTGTCGTTGGCTCTGGTACGACCTCCGGTTCGGGAGGCACATACTGCAGATCCATGACTTCGACAATAGGTTAGGTAGATAGGGGTTAGCCATGGCACCGGTGTCTGACGATTCTGAGCCGGAGGACGAGTTTTTGCCGGAAGATGGCGGGAGCTCTGAGTCTGAATACGAGGAAGAAAATCAGCGAGCACCGAGTAAGGTCCGGTCGAGGGCTGTGTCTCATAAACGCATGTCCAAGGCTCGTGCAGCGAGTCCGCGACCAGCCCCGACGCGAACGCGACAAGATGGTGCAGGCAGGGACAATCTGCAAGATCGACTGGAGGGGTTTTTCGGGACAAACGATGCCGATCTTGTTGAGGGCATGCAATTGCGCGCACGATTCGGTAGTCTGTCCTTCTCGGTGTTGCCAGAAGATCTAGTCCCGTTGCCAAAAATCAAGCCCGTCAAGGTCAATGCGAATGCTCTGAGTTCCCTCGTGTCCTCAGCTGAGCCGGCTCGTGGCCACGCCTGCAATGTGGAAGGCAAGACTTTGGTGCCCCACGAGTGCATGACTGACGGCGTTTCAACCATAATGAACACGGGCTATAGCATCACATCCATAGACTGGTCCCCGGAGAATCTGCTAGCTGTGTCATTGGCTTCGACCGCTGAGAGGCCTATAGACATGTCAAGCATGCCGCCGTACAGAAATATGCGCCCATTGATATACGTCTACAACACGAGCGGCAAGTCTCCACAATTAGTAGGCTCTATCCGTGGGGATGAGCCCACCGGTGCGCCACTCATTGTGCGTTGGAGGCCCGGAAGTCGCGATTTAGCTGTCCTTTCTGCGAACAGCGATGTCTATCTTGTTAGTTTCCAACAGGGGCAACACACAGTGACTGACTTCGTCCCGCTCAATTCTGCTACACCGGAACTCGGCACACCCACCCAAATAGCCTGGCGTACACCCTCGGATTTAGTCGTGGGTTCAAGTGAAGGCTGGCTCGCCGAGTTTGACGTCACTCATGCCGACTTCACGTCGCCGTCGTACGTTGTTAAGGCACACTTCTCTCCCGTCTCGGCTCTGGCTACAGGCTGGCCCAACCACCCAGAATCCGTGTTCTGCTCGGCGGTTGATGGGTACTACGTAGTGTGCGACGTCCGTGATTTGCGGAAGCTTGTCCGCCCGCACAGGACCCGCATATGTATGGCGTGCAGCGCCTACATTCCACTCATGCACTCGTATCTATCGCTCGAAGACTCGGAAACAACCGTGATGGTCCTCTTGCGACAACCGTCGTCTCACATGGGTACTCTCCCTCTCACGAGGCATAAAGCGGAGGTCACGGCGGCGGCGGCGAGCCCACAGCATGTGGTGATTGCTACTGGCGCCCAGGACGGTACTCTGAATATCAGCAACGCAATGCGCCGCACACTGCTTACAGGCCGGCAAAAGAACTTTCTGCAGGACATATGTCTGTGGCAGCTGCAGTGCAGCCATAAGTCGGCAGAGTACCGTTTTGTGACCAGGAACGAAGTGACCACTATGAAGATCAAGACGCCTCCGAAGTCCATTTCTTTATATCCACCGCAAGTCTGTATCGTTGACATCCAATGGCAAGGAACTTGTGTGGCCACTGCAACCGCAGCGGGACTAATCAGATTCGACAATGTTAGCACGTAAATCAATGTTGGCACGTAAATCAATGTTGGCACGTAAATCTAATACATTTCTAGTATACGGGGAAGTCAGGATCGAACTTGCTCCACGCCGTGAGCCCGCCCGCGAGATCATGCGCGTCGACACCACATCCCCGCAGAATTTCCACGGCCTCCTGTGAATCAAGGCCATGGTGGCACACAACACGAGCGCCGTCCTTGAATCGCAAGGAAATCTCCTTTGCGTCCATTTTCCGTAGTTGTGAAAGGGGCAGTGATACGGAATTCGGTAGCGAGACAACAGCGAATTGTGCCGCAGAGCGCACGTCCACAATCGGTGTTGACTGCTGTGCGAATTCCGCAGCTGTGAGCCGGTACTTCGTTGCGGGCTGTGACACAGAGCCGCAGAATTGCTGATAATCTACCTCTAGCAGGTCGGTTATTGTGGGATTGTCGCCGCACACGCTGCAAGTTGGCTGTCTGAATCTGATTTTCATTTGCCGCCACTGTGGAAACGAGAACATCGAGTAGATGCTCAGGTTTGGTAGGATATCGGCGCCCAGAAGGACCTTTAATGCTTCGACGGCCTGGGATACGCCCATGAGACCAACTACAGGCCCGAGAATCCCGTTATCCCCACAGGTGCCTATAAGCTGCGGTGGAGGCGGGTGTGGGAATAGACAGCGGTAGCAGGGACCCTTCGATCCGTAATGATAAACCGCTAGTTGGCCCTCAGTTTTTAAAGCCGATGCTGACACGAGTGGTTTGTTTGCGAGCACACACGCATCGTTTATAAGGTACCGCGACATTGGAGTATCTGTACAGTCGAGAACGACGTCAAAGCCGCTCAAAATTTTCATGGCATTAGCGTTCGTGAGCGGCTCTAACCAAGTCCGCACCTTGACGTTCGGGTTCAGTTTGGCAACATATTCCGCAGCCGACTCGGCCTTAGGCTTACCCAATTCGTGATGCAGGATCTGTCGGTGGAGATTTGATACTTCAACACAATCTGGATCAACTATTCCCAAAGTTCCTACGCCGGCTCCGCCGAGGTACGCAATTGCGGGGCATCCAAGACCGCCCGCACCAACCACAAGGACTTTCGAGTTCTTCAGCGTCTCTTGGCCGGTGAGCCCCATCTCGGAGACGATCATTTGGCGTCCATATCTCTCATATTCGGATATGTCCATTTACCCTCGAATACAGTTGCATACAGTAGATTTTTCTTAATTTTTCACCGGTATGCTACCGCTCGGCAAAACAGTCCACACATTAAATTATATAGTCTAAACGAGCTTCTGCTTAACGAAGAACGATTTCAGATGCGAGACCTGCCAGGTGCACGTCGCAGCAAGAACGATGATCTGGAAAATCGTGAGCCACGCAACACGCGAGTTTGTGCGCTCGCTCACATCACGGAAAGCAGCCTCGTGGTCACGGAGGAGGTTCTGCTCCTTGTTGATATGGATGAGTCTGCGGCCGAGCTCGCTGACGCGGTGGGCTAAGTACCCGAGCTTGCGCTCCGCAGGAGGCTCGATGATATCACGGCCGGAGCTCGTGACGAAGTCCACTTCGAGCTTGACCATGTTGTTCGCCCACCAGGAGTCGACGAGCGCGCGGTAGCACACTTTGTGCTCGCCGCCGTCCTGAGCGGTAAATTGGAAATCGCTGAACGGCGCCATCTTGTGGAAGTACACACGGTGGTTGTTGTCGAAGAGCTCGTCGATGGAGACCTCGATCTGCAAGGTGTCATCGCGGATCCACTTGTTCGTCTCCTTCTCGAGCTCCCACGCGCTATGCTGCTCCGAAAGCAAGGTGTCTTTACCAAGCGTCACGTAGAAACAGCTCGCCTGGCCATTTTCGCCGAGATACACGTGCAAGCCGGCGACACGCGCAGTGAAAAACGCCAAAATTGCCAAAATGAACTGCATTTGGGGATGAAAACAGGGTACGTCACACGAAACGAAACGCGTCAAGGACCCGACCCTAGCGCGACCTAAATGAATGGGAGACTCAAGTGGACGAGCGTTGGAAATTTGAATGAATGCATGCACTAGCTAGAGACATGCACCAGCTAGAGACCATGATTGGCAAGATATTATATGGAAGCAAAATATGTTCTAGCTTAGTAAATTGCCTTTTGTAGCGACCTTAACCACTCTGAACCGTTACATTCGCGGGCTCTACAGTAGGCTTCGGATCCTCTAACGGCTGTGCGTCTTGGGAAGTTTCGATCTTAGCCTCCTCAGGCTTGACCTCGGGCTTAACCTCCTCAGTCGCCTCTCTCGAGCTGATCCCATTCGAATCGCCGTTTGCACTCAGTTCAGACTCGAGCCGCGGCGTCATGTCGCGCGACTCCGGCGGCTCAGACGGCTCACGCGGAGCGAGGTGCTCGGGAATCCCCTTGATCACCGGCTCAGGCTCCGTCTGCCACCGCTCGTTCAGCGCTGTCAGCCGCTTCGTGAGGTCGCCCGGCAACGGATGCATGAGCGCGGCGAAAATGGCCCGCTGGAGTTTCGACCGGCGCACTACGGCTAGCTCGAGTTCGGGCGTTTCTTCGATCCGCGCAAGCAGAGTTTCGACGGGCTCCGTGGAGCCGACCTTGTCCACAAACAGGAATTCCTGAATGGCTTCACGCGCCGAATTGCACAGTTCGAGCCGCGCGCCTTGGCTACTCTGAAGCTCCTGCTCGTCGTAGCTCTCTGTGGTCTCGCTCTGGTCTACATACTCGCTTTCATCGTCATCTTCAGCGGCATCGTGGATCTTCTGTTTTTTCGAAGAAGGCACGACCGGTGCTGGCGACTCTGTAGCGCGTCTGCGGGGCCTCAGCGCCCGCGTCTTGGACCCCTGCTCCGCGGCGCGGTCGGCGGCCGAGCGCGCTCTTCGCGATGTTGATGCTGCCTGACGTGCACGCGAAGTTGCGGGCGCTTCCTCTTCCTCCGGAGACGCGTCGCCGCTTTCCGCCTCCGTCGCAGAGGCCGTTTTCGGCAGCATGCTCGCCAAGAGCTCGGCATAGTCGTCCGCGGAGTTTGCAGCGAGTGCGTACGCGTCCTTCAAAGTGCGTTTTATCTTCCCCTGGGAGTGTTTCAACGCGTACTCTTGCGTCAGTATTTGCGTTTCCTCTGGAGCTATCCATAGAAAGCTCGAGTCGTTGAAAAATAGAACCGGAAATGTGGTCTTCTTAGCCGGTTTCAGTGCCATCACGTCCTCGGGAACGTCCTCTTCAGCCACAACAACGGCAGGCCAAGCAGGGAATCCCTTCGCGCGGGCAATGATCTTTGTCCCTGGAGCGTACGTCACGGCATCGCTTTCGGAATCCGGTTTTGCGCGCGCCATGAGTTAAGGGTGGACTAGTTAGCACGAGTATAAGTACTGGTAAATCTATACACACGTCGAGCCCGAGCACAGAGCCAGGAGTTTGCTGATCCAGCATGACTTTCGCGTTCCTTCTTCTGTAGACACGGATCTCTGTTTCATAGTTACAAATTTGATTTGCTTGGAACTTAGGCGTACCTATCGCATTCTCTTAATAATTATAGTGAATAGCCCAGTCGTCGGAGTGGGCTAGGGCACGTTGTCCGAGTGGTTAAGGAGTGAGACTTGAATCTTTAAGTAATCTCATGGTCGTTGGCCTCGTAGGTTCGAATCCTGCACGTGTCGCCACCTTTTTTGCCTCGCACGGGTTCGATGACTACAAACAGATCAACTTCCAATTGAAGAATGAATAAGTGTCAGCAAATTGTTAGACCAGGTCACACGGAATTTGCGACACTTATATACTCATGTTGGTTCTAAATCTGCAGCTAACCAGAAATTTCATTACAAGTCGTTAACTATGCCAGCATCTTCACATTGTCTCACCCATCCTCGAGATCAATCCATCTCGATCACATCGTCCACGGTCGCAACCGGCGCGCCTGGGTCCGTATTCACAGGGCTCATAGCCAGTTCGATGGCGTAGAACGCAAGCACGACAAATACGTTGGTCCAGCCCCAGAATTGCCACGCCTCGCGCGAGTTCGTCCAGATCTTGGACCAGTCGAACTCGGAATCCTGCGGGTGCACGAGCTTGCCCCCATGCTGCAGCAGCAGGTGCGTGTACACCATAATAATGAGCACTGGCGCGAGAGAGTAGCCCAGTGACTGTGCGCTTTGTCTTCGATCCTGCGGCAACGTTGTCTGGTGCTTGAAGAGCGGAACCAGCCGCAGGGCGCCAAGATAAGAGAACATGCGCCAGGCCAGCGACATGCAGATTGACGGAGAAATCGACCCGACGACCGCCCGCAGAAACTGGAGAATCGTCTTCAGGCCGGCCGGTGTAAGCTCGGCGAGCGTTGTCATGAACTGCACGAGGTTTGCCACGAGCACGGGCGGCAGCTCGATATCGTCGAGCAGATCATTCGGCGCCTCGGATAGAGACCACCAAGGCCTAGACTTGTTTGTCGCCGTCGCGCGCTGGAAGTCCGTCACTGTGAGGTAGATCTGGTACACGATATAGCTGAACAGCAGCGTCACCTCGATGACGTTGCCCCTTCGAGACCAGAGCCCGTAGATGCCGAGGCTAAGGCACACCGACAGCGCTGCGCCGATGAGCGTCGCCGAGGTGAGCGTCACGACCTCGGGAAGCGCGTAAATGCGCAGCAGAACGCACACATCAATGGTGATCAGCACCGACGCAGCGACCATCTGCACGAGCAGGAACGAGTCCGATTTTCGCGCGCGCGCCGCGCTCACGCGGCCGGAAAACTGGACGATTATTAGTGTGCAGAATCCTTCGCAAATCGTGAACACGCCCGTGGCGTAGTCGAGGCCAGCTCGCCACGGCCACATGAGCGAATTCAGCACTGGGCTCTTCACGGGGCACTCCTTCAGGTGCATGAGCAGCAGCGATGGGATCACTATGAACTGCGTATAGTACACGGCCGACGCCAATGGCCTCAAAAAGGTGCGTTTGAACGCGACGCGCAGTATTGTGAGCACAAGGTGGAACAGCGACAGCAGAAGCGTGAACGACAGTCCACATTCAGGCCCGCCCGCGTTGAAGGCGAGTGGGATCGCTAGTAAGGTTATGGCGGTTCCAACGGCATTGTAAAGCCCCCGGAACAACTTCAGGGGTCGCATCGAGTAGTTTTGATGATGACACATCAACATAGCGAAGTAAGTACCTGCAACTAGTACGACGCGGTAGAGGAATTACAGGCGATTCCCCGGCGAATGAGTGGGGGAAAAGGTTGGATAAAGGGCTTTTTCGAGGTGGGTAGTGTGTCTGAGGCCCTAGCGGTTCGGGACTAGTCATATGGGCAGTAATAGGGGGTATTTAAAGAAGTCTCAGTTACGGCATAGAGAGCAGCTACCCTTGGGTAAGCGTTTCGTTTAGTTAGTTAGCGGCTGGGCTACCAAATCAGCTACAAAATTGGCACAAACGCGCGGCGCCGTCGCTCCTGATGATGACACATCATTTACTCCTGGTCAAAATTGCCGATCCGCAGTTTGCGATCCAATTGAGTAACAGCAAACCTAGCGACAAATGGCCTTAAACTCATGAAATTATGTACTCATTGGTGATGCTATTCAGCTACAGCCTAACCAAAAAATTCACTCTCGTCAATGGCAGTGGGATCAAGTACTTATTCTGCAGATCGATAAAGCTTCCTATGAAAGCGGCCGAATTTGCAGAGAAATCGTTCCACATATCATCTTAATGCTAGTCGTAAATTGCCCCCTCCACTTTTCAGCTTTGGTGCGCGAGCTCCATGAACACTTTTTCGTGAGGCTCCATTACTTCCCTTATCGAACGGGGCTGACTGAATTGTTTTACCCTGGTTCCGCCCACGTAGTCCCAACCACTTTATCTTTCGCCTCCTAAAGGATTGAAATTGCTCTCCGCTGAACAAATGGAAGCACCCAAACCGACAACGAATGTCAAGCTCGTTCTGCTCGGCGAGGCTGCCGTGGGCAAGTCGTCGCTCGTCCTGCGCTTTGTGAGCGACGAGTTTCAAGAGAACAAAGAGCCGACAATTGGTGCCGCTTTCCTCACGCAGAAGTGCCAGCTCAGCAACCGCACCATCAAATATGAGATCTGGGATACCGCCGGCCAGGAACGCTTTGCCTCGCTCGCGCCGATGTACTATCGCAACGCCCAGGCCGCTGTCGTTGTGTACGACATCACAAAGCCGGCCTCTTTCATCCGTGCGCGCCACTGGGTGAACGAACTGAAGGCCCAAGGATCGCCTAATATCGTCATTGCGCTTGTTGGCAATAAGTTCGACCTCACCCACGAGGAAGAAGGCAGCGAACCGGGCGAGGTCCAGCCGGACGCCGAAGACGACGACAGCGAGGTCGGGGCCTCTGCTGGGCGTAAGGTCGCCTTTGCCGACGGTCAGAAGCTCGCGCGTGACGAGGGCCTGCTGTTTTTTGAGACCTCGGCGAAAACTGGACTTAACGTCCGCAAGATTTTCCTTGCCATTGCCGACAAGATTCCAATGGATACAAAGAAGGCGACGCAACCCGGGCGCGAGGGCGCAAACAACCAGACTATTGATATTGGAATGAACGCGAATTCGCAGGCAAGCAACTGCCAGTGCTAATGCGTTGCGCTGAGGAATGCGTTGAGGAATGGGACGTACGAGCGAGACGAGAAAGCCTAGATATTTATTAGCATCGAAGTACAAACCAATTGTGTAGTTTTGGATCGGGCATTCATTTCGGTCTGTTTTGGATGTCGTTGGCGTTTATATAGGTGCTAATGGGCCTCGCACTCGTCCGTGGGCGTCCACCGTGCAGGGTTCCTTGATGTTCACTGGGGAGCCCTTGAATGCGACGACGCTGCTCTCTCGGCTCAATAGATACAGTTTCTTCAAACGAAGGCGTTTGCCATTGGCGCTCGCGAGAAATGCACTGTGCGCAGCGAAGCTCGTGCAAGCTGGCCAAGGCCAGCGCCCCAGCCTGAAAAAGAAATCGCATTTACATGTAGACCAGCCTGACACAGAACAGATTCTGGAGCGGATGTACACGCACTCGCCGCTTCTAGAGCATTCACAAGAGCTATGGCGAGATCTGCTTCTGCAAAGGCCTTGGCCGTCTTTAAAGACCCAGTTTGCGCTTCTGCAGCGGCTGCGAACCCCAGAGGTACTGTACGCCTGTTTGCGCGTGAATCTCGCTGCTAAACAGTTTGTGCCGAGCTTCACGCTCATCGACATGGCGCCGGTGACGAACCAGCGCGTTGTCGGTACAGTTTCCCTCATAACCGCCGGCATAATCAGCGGAGCTCTTTGGCTGCCGTCGCCTCTTTTGGCCTTGGGCCTCTCCGTTTTCTGGCTTGGATTGGCCCGCGCCGTGGCGTCTCCCCCCGAGTACCCATTTGTGAGCTTTGATCCTGTGCATACGTCGCTTTTGTACCGAATACGGCATCTCCACAGTCTACGCATGGCGAACATGATCTTGACGGCATTCCACGAGACAGCGAGCACAACCACGGCTAACTACCACCGCAGGGCGGCTCTACCGGATGCGCCGCCAACGCTCCAGCTCGAGATCGGGCGCGAGTTGAATAAAAGGAAAATGGTTCTGCAAACTCTTTCAAGCATGGATCTTCTCTACGCCGACTACTGGTCACCAGAATTGCAGAGGTGGCAGAACGTGGAGTGGAGAGAGCCTGACCAGGATCCGGCGGAGATTGTTCACGATAGGAAGACTATCCACGGTCGTTTTCCGCAAGATCCACGACCGAAAGATCCACGAACGGGAGACTATCCTTGAACGGAGGCTATCTATCGTGCGACTGCTTTCCGCTATGTTGCTTTATTCTCGCACAGGTAACGAATCATTAGCATAACCCGAGCACGGTCCGCGTGCATACGGCGACTACGCGATCTAATTGACATCCATAGTCCTATCATCAAAAGCACATACATCATAACTTCTAACTTATTACACTATAGGAGAACTTATTCACTATATACATTATTCACTGTATGTATTCTCTCACACGCACGACCTATAGGATTCGAGACGCGGCTCCGCGCCTGGCACCCTAACATGGCAGTTACATCCGACTCGACCTCGGTGACGATCACGCACCCCTCGAATCCTAAGACTTCGCTCAAGATCCTCAACTTCGGCGCGACGGCGATCTCCTGGAAGGTCGACGGCGTCGAGAAGCTGTGGCTCAGTGAGTCCGCGAAGCTCGATGGCTCTAAAGCGGTTCGCGGCGGAATCCCGATCGTTTTCCCGCGCTTCGGCCCCTCTACGGGAGACCACCCTGCGACGGACAAGCTTCCGCAGCACGGCTTTGCGCGGATCGCGCCTTGGGAGTTCTTGGGCGAGCTCGACGAGACGAGCGTCCAGTTCGGCCTCGGTCCCGAGCAGCTGAGCGAAGCCCAGCGCGAGATGTGGGGGTACTCGTTCACGCTGCTGCTCACATTCACGCTGCACGCGAGCGATATCTTCGTCAAACTCGAGGTCGAGAATACGGACGTCAAGCCGTTCGACTTCACGACTTTGCTTCACACCTACTTCCGCGTTCCCGAGGTCGAGAAGACGACCGTGGATGGTTTCGGCGGGCTGAACTACCGGAACGTGTTCACTGGTGAGAGCGCCGAGTCGAAGGACAGTGTCCTGAGCTTCCACGCGGCCTTTGACAATGTGTACCACGCGACGCCGGACCACCACGTCATCAGCTACGAGAACAAGCCGCTGTTCACCTTGGACTCGAGCAAGTCGCTGCCGGACACGGTTGTGTGGAACCCGTGGCTCGAGGGCGCGGAGGAGATGGGCGACTTTACTCCGAAGAGCGCCTACCACGAGATGATCTGCGTCGAAAATGGATCCGTGCAGAAGTTCCTGAAGCTCGCACCGACTGAGAAGTACGCGGCAGAGCTCCAGATCACGGCCAACTAAGTGCTTGTCGACACCCATTCGATTCGCGCACGTACCTAACTAGGTAAACTCTAAGTACATTCTTTCTACAGTTTAGAGCGCATGCTTGCATCCGTATTTGTGACGACGTTGCCCGTCGCGTCGGCCTGGCTGCCGAAGAACACAACCGTCACAGTGAGATCGTCCCGGTAGTTACGTGACATCGGCGTAGGAATCGACAGCAGCAGCGAGACCTGCTCTGCATCGTCGCCGCCGAGCGCGTTGCGCACAAGATGCGTCCCAACGTTCGCGTCGCGCGTCGCGACACGCAGCGGCGGCGTGTTCATATGCTGCTTCGATACGGGCTCCTTCAGCATCTCTTTGTGTTCCGTGACGTCTTCGACGCGGTCGCCGAGCTGCCGCTTCGCGGGCTTCCCGCCAAAAAGCTTATTCGTCACTCGGCTCAGAGTGGATTCCCCACGGGAAGAAGATGCGTGGAACTGCTCGAGGTACGAGGGCCGGTTAACTTGCAGCCAGTCGACGACGAGGCTTACGACCTCGTCGCCCGAAAGCATCTCGTAGAGGCCGTCCGAGGCAAGCACAAGGAAGCAAGGCTTGTGCTCGGGATCTAATCGCGTCCGCGTGACGACCGGCTCGGCAGTGAGGTATGGCGGCGTCAAAAGACTCGAGGGCACGCGCGTGCTGAAAAACAGGTCAGACACGCGGCGCTGCGTCTCGCGCGTCCACTTCACGACAGCATCGCCGAAGCTACGAGTCGGCTCGTAAATCCCGAGGACGCGACCACGGCGCACGCAGGTGTTCTGCTCCGACTGCGGGTGCTCGCTGCGAATGCGCCGGACCTCGTCCTCATTGCTTCCCGTTTGGTCGGCCGTGAGCGTCCTTGCTTGCCAGTGGCCGGACGCAGACTTCACGCCCAGCACTGCGCGCGAGTCGCCGGCCAGCGCGAGCCGCAGATCCCGAGAGGCGGAGTCGTAGAACGCGAGCAAGGCACACGACCCGCTGAGGGCCGCCGGCAGCCTCGCAATCGCCTGCGCACGCGACGGATTTTCTAGCAGTTTTTCAACATTCTCGTTCACAATCATGTTGTCGAGCTTCAAAAACGCACGGCTCAAAGCATTGTCTATGAGGTCGGGCTCGTCCGGATTCGGCGCGAGTCTCAAATGGCTCTGTGGGCCCACGGGCTCGTACACCTTATTTAGTTCCTGTAGAACGTGCGGTAGTAACGATTCGCGGAGCTTCGCACTCGTGCTGAACCCGGCGTGGCCGTCGTAGATTCCCCAGAAGTACCAGTCCGTCGAATACTCAACGTCCTCGGGCGTAACAAGCGGCACTTGCACAATCTGTTCGCTGTGGTCATCTTCGATCGGATCGTTGCTCGCAAGCTGCGAGAAGTCGTAGCGCAAAACGCCTTGGCCGCGGTCCACAAGCACCGACTCCTCGTTCGCGCGCAAACGCGCACTGACCTGAGCCGCGTTCAGCAAATGGGGTGCATCGTTCGCAATAAGGTGCTGTCGGGCGGCATGGAAGCCAACTCCCAAAATCAGCGGACCAAGAACAAACGGCAAACGGCGTCTAATCATCAGGGCCATTCCCTAGAAGGATGCGGACCTTCGAGCGAGCCTCTGCGTAAAATCGCCTGCTACAAATAAGTGCGAAACAACTGCAGACAGCTGTCTTTGTCACGCACAGTACATAGATATAATTTATTGACCTTAGAAGCCGTGCAGCCGCTTACTTCAACAAGACTTTGCCAACACGCTCGGCAAAGCGCAGAGTGCTTTTCGTCTCCTCTAAAGAGCTCTTTTCTGGCGAAAGCGTCGTGATGATCATCATCTTTGCATCTGCTCGGAGGGCTCCCTCAAGGAAAAACGTGAGCTTCGAGTTTCGGTATGGAACATACACCTTCTTAGTTTGGAGAGCATTGATGACGTTGCCCAGCATGCTAAGACTAGAATTGATTGCGCCGGTCTCCTTGAGACGTGCGCCAATGACCTGCGACTGCTGCACGCGCTCAGACCCAGCCAAATCGATGAGATTCAGCACACCGTGTCGACTCGAGCTTACGATGTGAACACTGAAGATAGAGTGCGAGCGCGAGCTATGGGTGTTTGCTGCAGTGGCCGCAACTGCTCGATTTCCTGTGGCGTTCTGCAGCACTTCGAGTGCCTCATCAAGCGTTGCTACGGGCTGGCGAGTGACTCCACGCAATTCCGGGGCGCCGTTAGCAGTTTTCGTCAAACTCGGTCCCAGATCGATGGTCTGCGTGGCCATTGCGCGTGTTGACGTTGTGGAACGTTGAGACTTTTGCTGCTGCTTCGGTGCGAGCATGTCGCGGATGGTTTCGTTGTATATCTCAACCGCTTCAATAAAAACACGGCAATTTGAGTGCGTCTCAGCAAAGGCAAAAATCTGCTCCAAGGCGTGATGAATTACACCTCTCGGACCGCTCATTGTATGGGTCTTCCCCGAACCGGTTTGGCCGTATGCCAATATGCTGGCCGTTTTGCCATCGAGCGCGCTCTGCACAATGTAGTCAGCCTCCTCACAAATATCACGGTTCGTTGACTGCATACCAAACACGCGGTCGAATCCAACCGTGACGCTTTCGGTGCTTCCTTGACCCCGCGCATTAATCGAGGCACTTTGTAAAGTGATCGCGCTGGAGCTCAACCGCATAGAAATGATATCTGGCGTCAGAGCTTGACGCACGCGGCCAATGACTCTAATGGTACCTTTCAGCTCTTGAATGCGGTTCTGGAAGCGCCGCGTCGCCTGGCGCCAGGATTCAAGCTCCTGCTGTAGCTCATAAAGCCTTTGCGACTCTATCGCGGCTTCATTCCTCTCAGCATTGTACCGCTCCGTCGCGTCTCTCGTAGCTTGCTCGGCAGCAGCCAGCTCAGTGGACTTCTTGTTGCATTCGCGCTGGGCAGTTTGAAGTCGCGCCTCAAGCTCATGGCACTGCTGCGTATACGCTTCATATGCGTCCGTGTACTCTTGCTCTTTCTGTGCGAGCAGAACCTGTTTGTTGTCCCGCTCCTCTGTGCAAGTACTCAGCTGTGTCTGCAGAGCGACCATATCTGGAACCATCATGTCTTGAACACGGCGCATTGTGCTGATATCCTCCAAAGCCTTGCGACGGCGCACAGCCACTTCTGAGCGTTCAGCGTTCAAACGGCTGATTCTTTGCCGAGTCGTCGTATGCAATTTTGTAAATTCCTTGTCAAGAAGCTCAATCTCGTGCTCCCGCTCAGCAAGCTTCTTGGCAATTGCACGCTTCGATTCTGCGACTAGCTGCTCATGTTGTGTGGCCTCTACACGGAGTTGCTGCAGCTCGGTCTTCATGGAGTCAATCTGACGAGAAAGCTCGTCTTGCTCGCTTGATATTTGCTCGAGTTGCGCGATGCCGGGATGGGTTTCCATGCTCGAGCGAATGTTGGCCATGTCGTCGTCATGCTTTCTACGAATGACGGCCAATTCATCTTCGTGCTGCTGCTTTTCGCCTTGGACTTGTTGCTTGAGCTTGCTGATTTCGTGGTTCACTTCAGTGATTTGGTCTAAGGCCTCACTGCATTCTTCATGAATTCGCTGCAGCTGCGCTTCCAACTCGTTCAATTTGCCGGATGCTTCATGCTGCTGCGCAGTCACGTCGTTCAATTCCTGCACACAACGAGCCTCGTTGGCCTTAGCGCAATTAAGCCTATTCTCGGCTTCAGCCAAATCGCCGTCGAGGTCGTGAGCTTTCGAGGACATTTCAGCAATACGGAGGCGCAAATTCCCAGCCAACTGGTCTTTCGCAACCAACTCATCTCGTGCATCTTGCAGCTCTTTGGCGTAGTCTATGTTCCGCTTCTCGCAAGCGCGATTCTCCTCGTCAATGGCGCTCGATAAGCCGTCCACTTTATTCGCCAAATCTCGCAGCTCTGCCTCATTAACGGTGAAACTCAATCTCTCACCATGCTCGGTCTTTAGTTTCTCGTAGTGGTCCTCGCATACTTCTAATTGAGTGTGCAGTTGCCGTTCATCACGAGCAAGCATTGAAATCCGGCGCTGCTGCTCCTCCAATTCTGCAGCATTTTCTTGGATTTCAAGTTCCATGACATGCCTCTTTTCAGCTAGACTGAGATTGTGAGCCTCATCGTTTTTCAGATCATCGAGTTTATGATGCTCGCTTTCCAAATCAGCCTTCAAAGCTTCAATATCTCGTTCCATGCGCAGGTACCTCATGTACATACCCTCGCGGGCCACTTCACGGACAGAAGGCTTGCGAGCCCGTTGTTGCACGGGCTCTCTAGCGTTTGGACTTGCATTTTGATCAAATGGCAGCAGTGGAGCCATTGTTTATCGATGTGGTTGGTAGGCAGGGTACGACCAATATAAACTGGTGCGATATTTGCGGGGCGACGACGGTATTTAAAGTATTGCAGACGTTATTGTTAGCAGAATTGTGTTGGAGGGCCCCCGGTGGGGTCTTTATACCGCGTACTTTTGCACAGAGTTTGTAAGCTACTCAGCGGTGTGTAACTCAGCAAATTTGACACATCTGAATTTCAGATGCAGCGGACTCCAATTCTTTTGAATGGGTCACATCTAGCCTCATGTACTTCTACTATACGAGCCGCAGATGCCGTTCTTCCATCTCTGAATTAGGTCACATGACTTTAGGCGCTAGTAGCCCTTCTCACCATCAGATTGCACCTTTTTTTTTTCATCGGATGGCAAAGAAAGGACAGAAGGAGAGCCAGAAGACTAGAAATGCTAAGCAGCAGAAGAGCGCTGCGGATAAGACATTTGGTCTGAAAAACAAAAACAAGTCGACGAAAGTTCAGCAATACGTTGCCCAAGTAGAGGCCCAAACCAGCAATTCGGTAGCGGCGAAAAGAAAACAGGCTGAGAATGAGCGAAAAGCCGCTGAGCGGAAAGCTGCCGAGGCCGCACAGGCGGAGGCCCGCGCCCTTTTCAGCAGGGCAATGCCTGCGCAAAAAGTCGAAATCGGGGTCGATCCCAAGAGCGTTGTTTGTGCATTCTTCAAACAGGGGCTCTGCAACAAGGGCTCGCGCTGTAAGTTCAGCCACGATCTTGGCTTAGAGAGGAAAGGCGCGAAACGCGACTTATATTCTGATGAGAGAGTCGACGAAGCTCAGGACACCATGGATAAATGGGATGACGACAAGCTGCGAGAAGTTGTTCTTTCTAAGCATGGCAACCCGAAAACGACCACGGACAAGATCTGCAAGTACTTCATTGAGGCGGTAGAGAACGGCAAATACGGATGGTTCTGGATATGCCCAAATGGCGGCGATACTTGTAAATACCGGCACTCTTTGCCGCCCGGTTTTAAGCTCAAGACGAAGGAAGAGCAACGCCTTGAGCGTGAGGCGGCGGCAAATGCGCCGGTGATTACACTGGAAGAGTTTATCGAGACGGAGAAGGCGAAACTGCCGAAAGAAAAGACCCCCATCACACTCGCGACTTTCACTGAGTGGAAGAAGAAGCGGGAAGAGGCCAAGACCAAGGCTGCAGAGATCGATGCCAAGAACAAGAAGCAGCCGCTGACCGGCCGGCAGTTGATGCTCTCGGGCAAGTTCTCGAACAAGTCTCTTGACGACGATGACGCCACCGAAAGCGCTTGGGATTTCGAGGCTCTGCGCAAAGAAACAGAGGCCGAGAAGGACCGAGTCGAAAAGGAAAGGATCGAGAAAGCGCAGGCTATCGCTGTTTGATCGTTATCAAGAATTTATTTATTTTTTTCGTAAAATCATGTTTGCAACATGACTTTAGATTACCGAGAATTGCGAACTCGGCGGACTTCACCCATTTTCGGCTCGATTGGCCAGGTACGTGCTCGATTTCTTCTACTTGGTAGGAAGCTAAACTCAGGATTTTCGCCTATCCTCGCTCGCGAGAGTTAATCAGTATCCGCTTGATTGAGCGTAAAAAACCAACAACCAAAAAGAACACAGCAACGAACACCCATCCGCAGCACAATGATATAGACGTTGGGGTGTCCAATCTGCGAACTCGGGTATACCCGAGCGAGCGGGTTGGATGCTCTAGTTATGACCGCGGGTTCGTTCACGAGAGTGGGAGGTAGTCATCAGGGAGCAGCCTCCTCTCCCGTGGGTGTTTGACTTACATATATATGCAGAATTGGCGACCCGCGTCCAGTGACCTCGATGAATTCCAAGGTGGGATGCATTATGACCTGCATGGTGCGCCTTTATGAAAACTTCATTAGACAAAGAGAAAATCTATATATACACTAACTAGTCTTTGGCCTTGCCAAGCTCCGAGGTCGTCTCGTCGTTCTCCTCATCCTCATCCTCATCGGCCGCGTGACCAGGGATACCACCACTGCCGTCACTCATGCTCTTCAGGAGCTTCTGCAGCTCCTCCATGCTGGGCTGATCGGCGCCATCACCGCCCATGCCCGGCATGCCGCCCATTCCCGACATGTCGCCCATTCCGGGCATGCCGCCCATGCCTTGTAAAGCGGCCATCGGGTCTTCTTCAGGCACTTCGTCCTGCTCGTCCTCGTCGACCCACTTGTCGAAGTCTGTGTGGATGAACGGCAGGCGCTTCTTCTCCTTTGTGAGGCGCGGCCAGTACTCCGCACCAAGGTTCTTCTTGCGGAGCTCCACAACAACCTTCTGCTTCGTGGCGACTTCCCGCGTGAGATCAGAGTCGATCTCGTCGAAGAGCTCGAGCTCTACGGCGTACTCGCGCATAGAGTCCTTGCCTGTGAACTTGAAGATCGTTTCTGTGGTGCTTACCTTGCTTTCCACGAGATCTGCAACAGCAATAGTGATCCACAGCTTATTCTTTGTGGGATCACTCGCACTCGAGCGCTGCGCCCAGCGCAGTTCAGGATAAACAGTACCAACCATGATTTTCTTGATGTTTCCTTTGGAAATTAGTGGCCTACGTACAGCACACACGGTACGCTATATATTGTGTGGGGGGCTAGGGCGATGCCAATGCAGATCTAGAAAGTGCTCGAAGATCGCCTAGATTTATGCCATGGTCCCGAGAAGTTGGCGGAGATAGCTTTTTACGACAGCGGCCACCGCAGGTTGGTATTTAGGCGCGATAGAAACGTAATCCGCCCAGGCGAATGCGAGAAACCGCCCGTCTATCAGTGCAGTTGCCCTAGCGAGTGTGGGGGGCTCCTCGAATTCGAAGAATGCAAGACGGCTCGCAGGTAGGTACTCAATTCGTTTTAGAGGCGCCTTGAAGTACGCACGTAAGTCGGCCGAGTCCAGGTCGTCCTCGATTCCGTATACATATAACGTATGACACCCTGCGGGCCGCGTTGTTGAGGCTTCAGGTAAGGCCTCGACGATTTCATTCAGTGTCGGTGCCTCCACTACTTTGGCGTCGCTATGCTGTGGATTTGGAGCATATTCTGCGGCAATTGCAGCCAGCACAGCCTGCCTGTCGGATTCATTGCCTCCTTCTTCTTGCATGATGCTTAATGCCGCGTCGCGGATGGCTAGCGGCAGGCAGAACTCAGCATCCCTCAAACAGGATTGGCATGCGTCACGTTTTCGGGCGCATTCTAAACATATGAGAGTCTGCTTATTCGGTTTCCAGTGGTATGTGACGAAAGGCGAATTACATAGTCTACAGGCAGCTTTCGCCGAGTCGCGGACCAGCCGCACCGAGCCCTGCTGTCCTAGGCACTTGTGGCAGATCTGAGGCAGCGGCTCACTCTCGATTTCCAGCATCGACCGATCCACAAATCGAGCTCAGCCCACACAACCAGGCTTCGAAGTTTATCCCTTCACAGACGAGACTTTCGTCACGTGCACGTTGGTACCCCATTATGTGATTTTTTCCCATGTTTTCTTTTGTGACTATCTACCGCCAGAGTACTTTAAACACGCAAAAGGTATGTTGAAAGGATGCTTTGAATTTCTTCACCTGAATCATCTATGTGGTTTCAAAACAACATGAGCTTTTTAACACTGATCAGCATGCTAACACACACTTACAGAAGGGCAATTTCGCTGCGAGATGCTTAGTACGAAAATTCTTTTTTATTTTATTTGAGCGAATAACGTTCGACAGAAAGACTCAGACGCCATGTACGCTTACGTGATGACACTTGCAGGCGCGTGTTGCTACTTTTCTGCTGAAAAACGTGTTTTTTTTTAAGTTGTAATTAGTCTAGCACAGCGATCTTATGTTTAGCGGGTACCCTTGTCACGAATCTCGGTTCCCCGCGCTCGAGTCGACCGCTTGCACGCTGAACCGACCTCGCATCAATAGTTTACCTCCCAGATCGGCCGATATACGTAAGTAAGTGGATGCCGGACTGTGTGATATGGGCACGGAACAGTACAAATTAGTAGGGCGGCATTCGAAAAAGGCCCAACGCTGCGGCTATATTTTTCCTCCTCGAAAACTCTTCAGGAGAAATCGCGATCGCGCATGCCTAGCACTTTTAAGTTCAGATTCAGGCCAGCGGACAAGATTGAGTCGCTCTTGACTCGCAATGCCGCGTGGGCACACAACCTGAACGTGGCTAACCCGGGGCTGTTCGAGTCCAATGCGAAGGGCCAGAAGCCGTCTATCCTTTGGATTGGATGCGCCGACTCGAGAGCCAGTGATGCTGCGCTTGATCTGCTACCTGGAGAGGTTTTCGCGCACCGCAATGTAGCGAATCTTGTTCCGAACTGCGACTCGAGCTCGCAGTCGATCATCCAGCTCGCCCTCGACACGGTCGGGTGCCAGCACATTATCGTCTGCGGCCACACGAACTGCAAAGGCGTGCAAACCGTTCTGGAGAACCAGCGGCTCGGCGGCGCTCTCGAAGCGTGGCTCCGCAACTTGCGAGACGTGCGCGCTAAATACGCGTCGAAATTGGACCACCTGTCTTTGAAAGAGCAGGAGGACAAGCTCGTGGAACTGAACGTCGTCGAGCAGGTTTACAATGTGCGCACAAACGACATTGTGCAGGACCACGTCCGGAAGCGGGGTGTGCAGGTGCACGGTATGGTTTACGACGTCGCGACGGGGCTTCTAAAAGTACTCGAAATTGCTGAGGACCCGGACTTTACGTATTATGCGGTAGATTAAGCTGTGCGAGCTTAGTCGCGAGCCTACTTACGCGAACGTACTTAGCCCAATCTCGGGGCGCCAGTGCGTGGGCGCCAGCGCGTGGGCCAAAGTGTCCGGCAACTGTGCTTATTGTCAGGCTGATAGAGGACAATAAAGCTGCAACAGAAGCCGAACGAAACGAAATATTACACAAAACTAAGTTCGTTTATTTTTTATTTCACTCGTACTAATAATACCCCTCAACAGCGCCGGGCGTTTAAATATGCTTTTACTCGTCGTCATCATCGTCATCCCCATCGCTAGGACTAATGCCACGGGGCGGCGACTGCACCATGTTGGGGCCAGTGAACGGCTCGGCGTTGATGGACTCGAGCTCCTCCGTGGAGGCCTGCTGCCACTCCGCAGACATGGTCTTCGGCTGGTCGGGCAAACACGCGCGGATCCCGAAGAAGATCACCGCGGCAGAAGCAACGCCGATCAACGTGCCCACAACAATGCGCTGCACATCGCCCTTCGCGTGGATCGGGCGGCGCGGGCCCCACTCGCCGTACGAGATGTACCAAGCCGCTTTCTTCTCGAGGGGCGTCAGATCGTGCCAATCGGCCTTCTGGCGCTCGGCGAGCGCTGTGATGATCTCGGACTTGTCGTCCTCAGGCAGAGCTTCCCACCGCGTCTCGAGCTTGCGCAGAGTCGGCGTAGAAATCGGCGTCGAGGTCGCAGTGCTCGGAGCACTAGGCGACACCGTCGAGGCCATGCGAACCAACGAGGCACTACGGAGAGTGCTACGGGACTTCAGGAGAGTTCTAAGCATCTAGTGTGGTTTTTTGTGGGGAAAAAGGTGAATTTTTAAACGATCACTGGATAACGTAACGATGATTGGGTACGGAAGTTTTGTTAACACGGCTATTGGACTAACCAGTGCAGCGCTGACAAATCCCTGACTGATGTGCGGGACCACCAACACGAGCAGAACGTCGAAACGCGAGCCCTTATCGGCGCGCGGGACCCAAAGTTTAGCGGGCAGCCACTGCGAGCGGCCGTAAATGGGTACCCTATAATTTGGTCCTAGGTGTGCAATTTCAACCATTGGTGCGCATGACTGGGTGCACGTGTTTTCGCTGCCGACTTACACGGCACCCCGTTCACTGACGTTTCTCAGCATAGCCTATCCTTATATACCGCCATGATTTTAATGTTTTTTTCAGTTGGGGAACGGGACCTTACCACTGTTGTTGAGTCCTCGTAATGATTTCGGAAATTGGAGCGAGATCTCGGATATGTTTCATAGCGCGTAATTCGATATCTATCTACACCCCGTTTCGTTTTGCTAGGTTGAAATGCACCAGGGATAAGAGCATCGTGGTGGGCTTAGTCAGGGAGCAAAACCTTATTTTTGCGATAAGTTCTCCTTTATAATCAGCGGAGCTGCATTAGAGGTTATTCTATTCTTGCGGTCCTCGTAGTTCGCCAGCTATTTCCTCACGCCATCCGGCTCCTAATTCTGGAATCTTTTTCATGGACAATGATGCTTTTTTCGATGATCTTGCCGCACCGAATACCCCACTCAGTGTGCCACGTACTCGACATCACGTTGTTCCGGAGATAAGGAGGCTCGGCCATTCCCGAAGTTCACTTGCTTCAGAAATAGTCCTGAGTCCGTACTCGTTCTCGTTTTCTGAAAACACGGGCGTGCTGCTAGGTGCGAGACTGAAAGCCGTACACAGGTCAGTGAGCGTTCGCTCGGCCGGGGCCGAGGCAAAGACTCCACCAAAGTCCTCAGAGTCGACGGAGAGTCTTGTGGCTGATCTGGCGTTTTACCAAGAGAACAATGCGAAGGCAGTTCTCGACTATCTCAGTGGAAAGTCTCCGAAGAAATCCGAGCTAGCTCTGCTTTCCTCGTTGACTGACTCCTATATAGACTCGATGCCCGTGAGCTCGGCAACTCTGGCCCGTCCGCCGACTCTGTTCCGCCGTGCAAGCTCAATGCTGTTCAACCAGGACGATAAGAGTAAATTGCAGCTGCCACCCAAATTCGACAGCAGTGGAAAACTGTTATCACGTTCGCCATCGAGCTTCACTGCGCCTTTGAGTCCGCAGATGCCGTCGAGCCCACCGAAGTTGCCGTCTACTCCGCAACTGCATTCGTCCCCACCTGCGTCTTCGCCTGGTTCCTCGCCAATGCTGTGTTCAGGTGCATTTTCCCCCTCGCCCGTTCCGAGCTTGACTTTCGGCGCGAATGTCCATTATAGAGGCATTGCTACGCCGTTGCAGCACCTTCCCACAAAAAAGGCCAACAAACTCGCCCAGTTCACAACCTCGATCGAGTATCCTTATTCTATCAAGACTATGAACGACATCGCGCATACGTTTTTTAAGGGTCATCCCTCCAGAGATTTTGCCGCTTTTCTCCCTGCGGAATCCCACAACTGGCTTCGAGACTGGTTGGCAGCGCATGCTGGCGCGAAAGTGCCCTTTTGTGGCCAACTGGTGGAAATCAACGGCGGTTTGGCTAGTTTATGGGTCGAGAGGAGCGGGAGGGACGCTTTGGTTTGGCGAGTGAATCAGATTCTGTCGTCGAATGACGCGCTTCCGAGCTCTAGTGAAGACTTTGGGGTCTCGCTGAAGTGCACAGACCACGTCTTCCGCATCCATGCTTCGTCACCGACTGTGGTTCTGCAAGGAAGCGGGCATCTGTGGGTACCCCCCGTGATTGCGTGCACGCTTCTTTTGTGCCCAGAGTCACTCACTATCTCAGACTATAACGAGGCGGTTATGTCGCTGCTCTTGGGCACTGATTGCGACGTGCATGGCGCTCCGATTGGCGAGCTGATTCCTCAGTTTGCTGAGCTGTGGGAGTCTGTAAAGTACCACTGCGGCTACCCAGATCTCACCCCCGGAGTTGTGATCCCGGAGCACATGTTCCGCGCCATGGCTGGCGTCGATATTGCGAGCCCCGAATTCGTTAGCCCGAATCCTATTCCCGACGCGATCTCATTGACGACGGAGTTTGGAAAGCTCTACATCGACATCAATCTGCGTGTGGTTGAGCCTGACCTCATCTCACTCTGGATAAGCTACTCTTTGCCGGTTTCGGATAACAGGTTGTCGGTGGTGACTCCGCCAGAGACCCCGTTCCCGTCTCCAGGGCTCAGAGCGGTTTCCGCAGCGAATTCTGACAAAGGTGACGAAGAAATGTTGGACGAGGATGAGGAAGAGCTGAAAGAGCTTTTGAGTATTCAGGTTGGCGCGCAACGGCGTGAAAAGAAATTCGAGTCGTTTAAAGAACTGAAGATGCTAGGCAAAGGCGCTTATGGCGAAGTGCGGCTTGTCCTCACGCCATCTAGGAAACACAAAGTTGTGTTAAAGTCGATCCACAAGGACAGAATCCTTGTGGACACATGGTCGCGCGACCGCGTGCTCGGCATTATTCCCAACGAAATCCGTGTTCTCAATCTCGTGCGGACGCCGCCACACCCGAACATCGTGCAAATGGTGGACTTCTTTGAGGACTCCGATTGCTATCACGTCGAAATGATACCGTGCATGGGATCCGAGGCTATGGATCTCTTCGATTTCATTGAAACAAAGGGTGACACAGTCAGTCCGCTGCAGTTAGCTCAAATGTGGATGCAGATTGTCTCGGCTGTGGCCTCTGTGCACTCGTTAGGGATCGTGCACCGCGACCTCAAGGACGAGAATGTCATTATCGATAGCCATGGCAATGCCAAACTCATCGATTTCGGCAGTTCAGCGTACGTGAACAAGGGCCCCTTCGACGTATTTGTGGGAACCATCGACTATGCCGCGCCCGAGGTTATCGAGGGTCAACTATACGACGGCATAGCCCAGGACAATTGGGCACTCGGAGTTCTGCTATATGTAATGATGATGGGAGAGCCTCCTTTCAAGAGCGCTGACGAGATTGTTGCTGCAGAATACCCGGGGATGAGCGACTGCTTCTGCGATTCTTTGTCTAAACGCCTGCTCTCCAAACATGCGAGCGAGCGTCCAACTGCTGAAGAATCTCTGGGACTGATGAAAGATCTTATTTATTATTAAACAAATCTCTATAGAGCATTACAAAATAGAAATTTTGAACCAATACTAGTGTTGATGTTTTTGACTGATGGCAGCGCGGCCTCGGAACCAGTTCAGGAATGTCACATCCCAGAGTGAGTGGTCTCCGAAGTCTCCCATGTAGTACTGCACAAGAGTGTTGCAACCGGCGGCAATAATGGAAATGCCGAGAATCGCTACCATCACCATGTTGGAGTCACGGTAGTTCCTTGCGCTGTCTGCAGGCCAGCCTGCATACAGCGCATATGTCGTCGTCACCGAGCCTGTGTTGCCCACGCCGGAAATGAGAGCCGCGGACATGGCGACACCCAAGTCTCCGTGGAATCGGTAAAAAATGGCCGCGCCCCAAGACATGCAAATGGGAACCGTTGCTCCAAGACCAAAGCCACAAAGCAGAAGCCCACCCCATTGAGACCAACCATTAGGTGCATACGTGGTGACAAACAGGCCAACAATAATTATGGCCGTCGAGCAAGAGAAGACAAAGCCACGGTGCTGCGGCCACCTGTCTGCAAACGGGGTAACAACCAAAATCCCTCCCAAGTCAAACAACCAAATCGGAGCCGTCAGAAGCGATAAAGTGATGCCCGACCAGTTGGGGTTGATCCTTTGCAAGATGGTTGACGCGTAGTTCTCAATACCAATGCCAGTTCCCACAACACCAAAATACATGATTACGAGGGGCAGGATTCTGATGTCGAAAAGAACTCTGAAGAAGTCGCGCCAATTCCACTGCTGGTGGGCTTGAGCGCGCCCAGCGATATCCCGTTGATGTATGCGAGTGTCCTCTTCATTTAGCGGCCAGATCCTTTGACCCTTGGGACGGTTAGGAAGCCAGAAGTAGAGGGAAATCCCCACAGCGACCGTGACGACGCCATAGATCAAGAAATTCCATTGGTACCCTGTGTAACCCCTAATGCCATCCATTTTCTGGAACGCGGCACCTAGCAAGCCGGCCACTGCCGCCGAGAGTTGTGCGGCTGTGTAATAATATCCTATGCGGTGCGAGAGTTCCTCGATTGGGTAAAATGCCGAGATATAGTAGGTCATACCCGGCCATACGCCTGCAGCCACCATACCTGTGAAAAACCGAATAGCCTGGATTCCAGCCGCGTTTTTCACGGCAGCAATGCATGCATACACCATTCCAACACTGACGATGATTCGACTGAGCCAAGCTTTAGGCGTGAAGATCGTAAAGCAGAGGTTCATCGGCAGATCGAACACAATCGTGGCAACGTAGTCCAAAGCGGTAGCAGTGGATTGCTGGGTCGGAGTGAGCTTCAAGTATAGTGGGATGCTGTGTTTTTCTTCGTAGTTCATAGTTTGAGCGTTGCCGTAGGCGGCGCTTCCGTAACTGGATAGGAAGTAGAGAACCCATAGGGCCGGGATGATACGTAGATCAATCTTGGTGTAGATCTTCCTCAGTCTAGCAGGAGTCAGCTCAGCATCGTATGAGTCCTCTCGACTTGTGAGGGCGCCCACATCCAGAGCGGGCTCTTTCTCGATAGATTCAGGTCGCGGAACAGCTTCACTGTCTGCGGTCGAGTGCTTTTTCTCGATACTGGAGTCGAGGAAAAAGTTGAACTTCATCTTGGTTTTGTGGTTCTTTTCCCCAGTATTTATAGTTTAGAAGCCACTTGCGCGGACGCAAAACGTATCATGGGGAGAAATAGACTTTCTCATGTATACTTGAGCCATGAAAAGGTTTTACTGCAGTGAACATGTCTCAATCAATCATACACGTGACCTAGATTCGATCAGGGGATGGGGTTTCTTCGGTATTCCACTGTGGAAATGACTCTAAATGTTGCGGATTGTACACGGGCCGCATAATGAAAACACCCAGGATAAGTCTAAATGAAGACCAGCTAACCTTGGAATGTGCAAACATCCATTACACTAGATAGCTATGGACTTTTCTAAGTGGTGTTTCGCACTATATAGTCTTTTCTGATGTACCAGTAAAGAGCACCCAATCCCATTACGGTTGTTGCAGCCACTGTAGATGCATAATACGGCAGCCCCGCTTTTTTTGTTGGGGGAGGTAGCCATGGAAACACAATCATGACCAAACCCGTGCATAGAAACAGAAGAATCTGTATTGTTGGGGCTCTGTAATTGTTGAGATCCCAGTTCCACTTGGCCGTATTTCGGTGCACGGCAATGAGACCCGCGGAGATCAATGTGGCGAAGACGGTCACCGGATAGGTGCTGGTGTCAACAACAAAATTGTATACGTCTCCCGGCGGTGGCACGGTTGTGGTTATAACCGTCATGAGAAAGTGGAGCAAAAGACCTATGGACGGCGATCCCCAGGGGCCGTTTGTTTCCAGCCACTTCGAGAGGGGCAGAATATGGTGCCTTCCTACCTCCTGGGTTACTCTGCTCGCTGCGTAAGTGACAACAAGCACATTACCAAGATTCGAGAGACAGATTACAAACGGCAAAACACGAGCGGCTGCCGATTCCCCGAATATCTTGCGGCAGAAAATGCCGGCGATAATCACTCCCGAATTCGCGACCTCCTCTTTCGGAATTGCCGCAAAATATGCGTACGCGCATAGGGTGTATAGTGCCGTGATCCCAATGAGCCCAATGAGCCCGGCTTTAAGAACACTGCGCTGGGGATTTTTCACTTCGCCCATTACCATGTTAGCAGTTTCCCAGCCACGGTAGGAATATGAGATGCGGATAAGCGCGACTCCGATCTCATAAGGACTGCCGCCGAAGCCGTCGTTTTTCCACATTTGCCGACCGAAATTCTCGTGGATCGCCGCGCCTTCATCGACGCTGATAATCCCAAATGCTAAAAGTGGCCCACAGAATGCAATCAGAACCAGGATCGAGACTTTGGCGAATCCCAACGAATTGAAAGCAGCCCTGCCGGCGCGCGGAAATCGTGCATGCAAAAAGCTGATCGATCCCACGGTAATGCAAGCAATCCATCGCGTTGCAGTCTCATTTGGCGTCTCTTTGCCACAAACAAGCTGGGCATAATTGCCGAACGCGTAGCTGTTAGAGGTGCTGAAACTTAGAAAAATGGCACACATAGCGAAAATAGTGAGCATGAGCTTTGGCGGCCAGTAAAACACGCGCTCGAGGTAGTTTTTCTCACCCCCACTTTGAGGCATCTGCAGTCCATATTCGAGGTAGACACTAAAGCCACAGTAGGACATCAGGCCTCCAAACATCCAGAGTACAATCGACCATCCGACGCTACCAGTCAATTGGTATATTGACGACGGGATCGAGAAAACTGCACTGCCAATGATCCGATTAAGGTTGAGAAAGACTAGCGACGTCACACCAAGGTGGCGTTGGTCGAACTCAGTACTACCACCAACAGGCAGGAGAGGAGAGCTTTCACCCGGAAGGCCGCTACTCAGGGATGCCATTCGTCTGCTATCAAGCTCGACCCTCTCCACACAAAGAGAACGCCTTGCCCATCTGTGTGCGCATGTGACATCGCGTCTTCAATGGCTAGAGGTTCTCTTACTGCGATACAGAATTCTATGCAATTAAAATCTATGTAAATAAATAGGAGCAAACTATTGCGAAGCTGTAGTATCCGCGTCTAGTCTCTCTTGCTCGTGCACCTTCTCTTCGTGGGCAATGTCGGCAGCATTCTGAGAGGTCTCGTACACGGGGAGTTCCTCCTTAACATCAGACTGCGCAGAACTCTCACTACCGATAGACTCGTCGTCATGCCTCTTCCGTCTGCGGTCTCTGCTAACGGTAATGAAAGTAACAATGACGCCGACAACTACCGCAGAAGAGCTCAATCCGAGCGCGAAGTACATGCACGCTCTATGCTCAGAAAGCAGGTTCCCGCCGGTCCTTTTTCCAACCTCGATTTCCACAGTATCGTGGATACCGAGGGCAAGAGACATGCCATACATGACCATGGTGTTTAGCAAACTTCCGGACATGCCCTGGAGCTCAGCGGGAAGATTATCGCTCAGAATCACGCCAATGGCTGGGAAACTCATATCCTGGCCAAATACGGCTATGATCCATAAACACAGTGTCAGTTTGAAAAAGGTTTGGTGCACGGGCGTTACGGCCATGACTGCATCCGAGATCACAAACATGCACAGTGAGAAAAGGAAAATGTAGCAAGCCTTGACACGCGAGATCAAAAAGCCGCAACAAAGAGCAGCAACCATTCCAAAAACTATGACGGGCGTCATGCAAGCACCGGCTTGCAGTGGATCGTAGCCTCGTAGCTCCTCCACAAATTTGAAGAAACGATAGAATAGAATGCCAAACGAACCCCAGCTCAGAAAAAGGGCTAAAAGAGACAGAGAAAGCGTGATGTCTTCCATGACCTTTCGCGGAACTAGCGGGTTTTTCGGAATATGCTTCTCGTACCAAAAGAATGCAACGATCAGAATCACACTGATCACAAGAAGGACAATAATGTAGGCTGAATTCCAGCCAGCAATTGGGCCCTGATTCCAAGTGAAGTTGAACAAAACCAAGGCGCAAACACCCAAAGCCGAACCGATCCAGTCTTTCGTGATTTCTGGATTCAACTTCCGGTACGGCGTGATTTCAGGAATAGAAAAATAGGCCAGAACCAGCACAATGGCCACAGCAATGGAGTAATGATAGAAGCACCATGCCCATTGCGTTGTATATGTGGCAATCAAGCCGTTGAAGATGGGACCGAGTCCGCCTCCTAGCGGTGCACTCAACCCGATCAATGAGAAAATCATATGCTTGCGCCTTGACCCAGAGCGGTACACGCGGCCTGCCGCACCCATGACATTGGGTAAAACGAAGGCCATGCCAGCGCCACACATGGCTCTGCACACAATGAAGAAGGTCGGTTTCGTTGAAAGGGAGGCAACCCCACACAAAATCGACCACACCAGAGTCCAGGCGTACCCGCCGACAATGCAGTAGCGAAGTCCATAGATGTCACCTATCCGCCCACTGATGAGAATAAGTGCGCCTTGTGCCAGTGAGAAACTCGACATAAACCAGGTGGTTTGCCCGGCATTACTATCGTAAAACTTCGTCAACACTTGAAGCAGTGGTAGTGCTGCATTGGATGCTGCCTGTGTGAACACTTGACCAAGCAAAACAGAGACAATAAAAGCATACTCCATCTTCGGATTGGTAGCAAAATACCGAGGATCGGTAAACTTACTAGAAGTCTGGATCTGCGTAGATACGTGGACCGCTTCGTCGCCAGACATCGTTAGCACGTCAATTGGTTGAATAGGAGGCTAAAGGATCAATATCTTATATATATCTCTGCGCACAGGAAAAAATGTACAGGGAAGCTAATTCCAGAAACCCTTGCCCGTCATCATTCTGAGAAAGTCAATGGAGCGCGTCGCAAAATAGCAATTCTAAGGATTTCGAGCCCAAATTTCGTCAAATTTCTCTTTGAAGCATATCTGTTTATTTCACAGACTCTGGTGAGAATCCGTTTTGAAAGCGCTTGAGCTTCACTACTCGGTTATGCTTTTGGATTACTGCACATCTAGGTTTTCACGTGGAGCTGTCAACCCTCGCAAAAAAATTCTCCTTCCTTAGAAATCACACAGAAGGGATCATGCTTATCAGATGGCACAGAAATTCAGATTTTCGACAGATTCAGCTAAAATTTTGTAGATTAGTTCCAGTGCACGTTATAAAACATTGCCTCAAGTTTTAGCGATTTCTGATGATCTTATCAACAGGCACCTCACTCAGTGAGCCGGAAAAATGTTTTGGGTGCACGAGAGATGGCTTACCAAAAGCTTCCATCCTTGACCCAGCGTGCCCTTCAATGTTAATGCGCCACGTTAGTATAGCGCACTCTCAAAACAAACTGATGTAAATTCCATCACTTATCCGAATTTATTTCCAGCATTTAGCAGATATGTTTAATTTTTTAGTAGAATTCGTGGCGGACTAGTCATCAGTGACGGAGGACGCGGTCGCGTTCAGCGCCATCCACTAATTTTTCGGCAACAACTAAGCCTTTTCTTCTGCGGATCTGGTTCACATATGTGAGAGCTACATTTTCGCGGTCTGCAACTTCACCGAGTTCTTCGAGCTCCTCTTCTGTGGTAGGGACCCAATACGGGTCCTCATTGAGGACCTCGAAGCCGTCAAACATGAGCTGCGGGTTTGCAGACCCGCTCGTGCGCTTACGAATTTCTTCGCTGAAGCCGATACTCTCAACAACAGGAATTTTCGCCGTCACTAGAAAGAATGGGGTGCCCTCTTTCAGCTCCTCAGACAGAACTTTCCCGCGACGGCCGTTAATAACGGCATAGACTTTTCCCAAGACTTCTGTGCTCGCTTGGATGTCGCAGCGGTACATTGCGAGCATGACTCGTGGGCTCCATTTTTCTGCTGCGTCCAGAATTGCCCGCTTTGTGGCTGAAATTAGACGGCGTTGACCAATAACATTAGCCTCTGTTTTCGTGTTGACAAGCTGTTTGACTATGACTCGAACGCCTTGCATAGTCTCATTCATAAGTGGGCCCGACGCCATTGCCGACCTGAATCCGGTAATGACACTTTGCGTACCAAACTTCTTGTTCTTGAGCACCTTCTCGGGTGTCTCATCAATGAGGAGATTACCTGACACAGTGGTGACAACATTGTCGATATCTTCTGTGTCCTCACGAGGTGCAACTTCCAAAACAAGGGTGAATCCACCTACATCCACTTCAGTGGGGCCTTCACCAGTGAATGGAGGTACAATTGTTTCCCTAAATGGTACAACTGGCGGCGAGACGTCTATTTCAATGCGCGCATACCGCTCCTGAAGATCGTGTAAACATCTTTCGAGATGCAACTCCCCGGCCGTGCAGAGGATAAACTCACCGGCATCACTAATTTCGAAATCGACGCTCGGGTCAATCGAGTTCAGCATCTCCAGACCCGTCTCGAGCTCGTTCAGTTCTCTGGGATCCTTAGGCTCAACGGCGACGCGCAAGATTGGTGCTGCCGTGCGCGCCGAGCGCGCTAAATTCGGAGCCACTGCTCCCTTAGAGCAAATAGTCGCTGACTTGATGATCGTGCCGTCGAATCCGGAAAGACCAACAATAGCACCGGGGCCAGCCCGGCTCACTGAAATCAGGCTTCTTCCCATTAAGATGTAGATTCCCGTGATCTGAACGATTTTACGGAACTCCTCAGGATTGATCGGATCGTAGCTGGGGCTCAGCAAGTCGACTTCCGTGCCAATTCGTACCTCGCCACTGTAGAGCCGAGTGAATCCTAAAACAACTGTCTTGCTAGACTCCTGGGGTTTAATGCATTCGCTCAGTTTCTTGAATTCAACTGCAGTCAAATCCTCCGGCCGCTCGGGGATTTCTGCCGAGTCGAAGCTCACTACCTTTGAGACGTAGCCCAAGACGGGCCCCTTCGAATCGGCACTGCCCATGGCTGCTCTAATGTCAGCATCGATGAGCTCTGAATTGGGTGTGTTCCGCAGAATGCAGTCCAAGCGCTGCTTTTGAGCCTTGATTGGGGACGGCAGGTTGATAATGCCGGCGTACATTGCTCTTGACAACGGAATCCACTGGTGGAACACTTCTTTCGGATCAGAGACGTCTTTAACCTCCTTCAAGTTTAGTGCCTGCACGATTTTCTCGATTTTGGCTGCATCGTAGGCAGCCGTGGCATCGTATACAGCCCAAATATTATCCATAATGAATTGAGTGAACATTGTCTTCTTCCTTTTGCCCAAACTGGAGGCCGTTGACGCGCCGCTGACAACCTTTTTTGTTTTCGGGTCTAGATAGAAGTCGCCCCAAAGACATTTACACAGCTTCTGTTTATCAACACCGAGTTTCTTTTCAAAGATGTTTGCGAACTGTTTCACGGTGAATCCCCATCCGTGGAGGGCGCTGCAGAAAACAACGTTGTCCTCTGATGGCGAGAAATAGACAATGTCGTCGTTGTCCTCTTCGGTCTCCATGCGTGTGCCGAGGTACAACTGTCCCCAAACGGCGTTGACTTGTTCAACAACCTTGGCCAATTGCACGGATGCCTCGCTCGGAGTGAGCTGCCATTCTTCGTGCAATTTGTCGACTTTGTTTACGACCAAGATGCACTGCAGTTCCTCGTCCCATGCCTGCTTCAACGAGTTCACTGTCTGACTGCAGACTCCCTCGAGGGCATCCACAAGAATGATTGCCGAGTCGCAAAGCCGACTCGCTTGGGTGACTTCCGAGCTGAAATCTACGTGACCCGGCGAATCAATGAGGTTGATAACATACTCTCGCTCTAGAGTGCGGGCAAACAGAGAAATCGAGCTCGCCTCCATTGTGATACCGCGCTCTTGCTCGTCAGGCCTCGAGTCGAGGTACCGGATCTCACCCTGGTGATGCTGCGAGATAATGCCATTGCTGGCAAGCATGCAGTCGCTCAAACTGGTTTTGCCGTGATCTATGTGCGCCAAAATACACACATTGCGTATGCTGGCAGGGTCGTTCTCAAGCTTTGGCAGCTTCTGTTTAAACGACATTTTTCAGAAGGCTTACAAAGCCGAGCAAACTACAAGGTAGTGTTGACGACGTTTGTCTGCAGGTATTCTAGCAACTCTCATAAAAAGTCAATGAATAATAAAGACTAGAACTTCGTGCGATAATTTTTAGAAGTCCTGACATGCTCGGAAATTACGGACCCCAATTAACTCACGCAGCCTTGCACGCCTCCCAGACAATAGTGATTGTATGCTATGTAAATACTACTAATTCGGCACCTGCAAATTATAATTCGACAGTGCGTAAATCGATTCGCCGGCCTCCATCGACTTTGTGTCCCAGTTCGCATCTCTTGGACTCACTGTAAACTCAAGGTCCTCCGCAGTCAGCGTGTCGTAGGCACGATACACCATCAAGAATGCACAGAGGTTGCAGAAAGTGCCGAAGAAAATGCCATCAATGTAGTGGCGCACGCTATTGCAGATGAGCCGGCCAAATGCAAACATGAGGAGTTGGCCCGAAACAAAGAAAAACAGCGCTAAGGCGTACGAGCAAGTCGCCCAGAAATTCTTTATCAGCACGGCGCTCAAGTAGAATGCCATGCAGATGTACAAGAACAGAAAAAGGAGGTTCACGACGTAGAGAACACCCATAAGCGGTGCCGTGTTCTTCGGGTTCAGCGTATCTGGCCAGTGGTTCTCTCCGCCGTTGAACGTGAAAATCGCCACTAAAAACACGATAAGGCCCCACAGGAAGCTGCTCACTCGCATCGACCACACGCTCTTGAAGCTTCCGTCCTCCCACAGCTGGTACCCAACGAGCCCGGAAAGGAGCAGCTGCAATATAGTTCCACTCGCTAGTCCGCATTCTATGGCCACAAACCATGGGTATGTAGGACTGGTTGCTGGGGCCACGCCGGCATCGACGACGAGCGCCCAGATCTCGAGAATGAAGCACATATAGAAGAAATCGAGCATTTCTCGGCGGCCCACGGCAGTGTACTTGCCGTAAATCGTATAAACGGCGATCCCGATCATCAGTATAGTCCCGAAGTGCAGGAAAACCGTGCCAATGTTGAAAATCATGGTGTTGGCCAAAACAATAGACCGCGCGTAGCAGCCGGCAATGATCCCGCGGCCAAACAGATTATCCACGCTCGACTCGTAAGGCCCGACCAGCGGACACAGCGGGATGTTAGCACGCTGGCAAAGCAGCTCGAATGATCCGAAGCCCATGCTAAGGAGAGACTATTTTTGAGGCTGGAGAAGAGAAGGGTTTCCGAGAGTTTCATGCGACGCGTCGCAGCAACTAAATTTAACAACTCAGAACTTCGCCTATTTGAAGAGGAAATCACGATAAAAATTGTTCGACAGCTCTTTTAAGAGCATTTCTACCTCCAAGTAGTTAGTTGATATGGCAGTCGCAGCCTATTTATAGCTTGTAGCCATTCTCATCCCACGAGTAGCAACTTTTATTTGTACGTTTATGACTGCCTCGGCAAAATGTTTGACCTGCCTCGGTGATTGCTCATTGCAGTGCTTGCTCTGTTCACCGTCTAATTACCCTCACTCTTTTGCTCACCATCAACGATGTTCCGATTCGGCCCGCCTAATTACATTTATAGACGGCCTGGCTTCTGGGGCAGAATCAGCGAACACATTCCGGCGCCGCTGAAGGTGTTCGCCGGCATTTCCTTTGCAGCCGCGGCCACAGTCGTGCTGGCCCCTGCAATTATCATACTTGCCGTCCCGCCCATGATCTGCGGCGCTTGGCTGCTGTATCGGCGCAACAAATTTTTGTCCTCGGTAATGGCTGAGATGCACAATCAACGGTGGCAGGATATGGCAAGTTACCATCTGCAGCAATCGCCGCCTTCCGCGGATTCACAAAAAATACCCACGACGGCCAAAATCGCGGTTGAGAAAAGCTTGAGAGAAAACGAGCAGGACTTGGCCTTGCGATTGGGAATTGAGAGCATCGACCAAGTCCAGTTTGGTCCCTTGCAGGCGCTCGCACAGGATTTCCGGCTCGGTCCCTCAGGCGGTTCTGAGCAAATGTCTGTTTCTGAGTACCCGTTATATGTTGATGGAAGAGATAGAGGAATTGTGCGCGTTGTTTCGAGAGGGGACCAGCTCGGCTTTTTGAACCGGCTGAAGCAGGCCACGCAAAACAGGACTCGCGTAGAAGTCCAATTGCACAGCGGGGAGGTCATTGTGTTACAATCTTTTGCCGATCCCAAGGGAGACATTCTCGAGGGGCACGGCCGTGTGATCAAAACAAGGCGGGCAAAGTAGATAAGCGAAATCAGCAAAGCACCCGCGAAGTTAAGACACGGGCTATGTACATACATAATCTTGCAAGATATAGAAGGTTTTTTTTGTTTAAAAGAGAGTGTGTAAACTCCATTTTTCAAGCGATGCCACGTACACTATGCCACTCACTCTCTGGTCTGTCACCAAATATTTTTTCTCCATCCCTAATTTTTCAAAATTAAGCGATTCTTGTCAATAATGGAGTCCTTGCCGAGTACCCGCAAGGGTCGGCAGCTTTATGAGAAATTGGGCTGCCCGAAAACCGTTGTGGCACCAATGGTTGATCAGTCTGAATTGGCGTGGCGCAAGTTATGCCGAAAGTACGGGGCAGGTCTATGCTACTCGCCAATGTATCATGCGAGGCTTTTCGGGACAACGGAATCGTACCGAGAACACAACACGTGCAATTCCGACGGCAATGAGAAGGACGATCGGCCATTGGTGATCCAGTTCTGCGCGAACAAACCCGAAGAGTTTGTGGCTGCGGCAGAGAAGGTAGTTGGCAAGTGTGATGCTGTTGACCTCAATCTGGGCTGTCCCCAGGGAATTGCTCGTAAGGGCCATTATGGCGCCTTTTTGATGGAGGACTGGGATCTTGTAGCGTCGCTCGTCAACGCAGTCAGCGAGAAATTGCCCGAGCTGCCAGTTACAGCCAAGATCCGTGTCTTTGAGGACAAAGAGAAGACTCTCGAGTATGCTCGCCGAATTCTGGAGGCTGGTGCAGTGTGGCTTTCCGTGCATGGGCGGACAAGGGAGATGAAGGGCCAGATCACTGGCCTTGCCGACTGGTCGCAGATCAAGTACTTGCGGGACAACTTGCCGAAGGAAACTGTGATTATCGCCAACGGCAACATTATATACCGTCGGAATATCGATGAATGCCTTGCTGCGACAGGAGCCGATGCCGTGATGACTGCGGAAACGGCGCTGTGCAACCCGGCTATCTTTGGCGAAGGCGAGGAGTTCGTGCGCGTTGACAAAATGCTACGCGAGTACTTTGAAATCGCTAGAAACACGGAAGGCCAGGCCTCGGCATCTGCCATGAAAACTCACATGTTCCGGCTTCTCCGGAATTTCTTTGTCCATGAAACCGACATTCGCAATCAATTGGGCAAGATCCGTACGGGGCAGTACGACGAGTTCCAAGAAATAGTCGCTCAGGTTGAGGCGCGTGTCTCTGATCTCATAGCGAAAGGTGGAGATGCCGTTTCCGAACAAGGCCAGTACATGAAGGTTCCGCACTGGCGAACACAGCCACTATTCCGCGTTGTCGACGGTGTATCTGCAGACGGTACCGTGCGCAACGAAGAAAAAGCTCAAGCACAGCAGCATGCGAAGATAATGGCTGAGGCGCGCGCGAAAAGGGTGCATAAGGGAGAGGCTAGTAACGAGCCTAAGAAGGCCCGAACAGCCAGCGTTCTTGCTAGCGAGTCGTGATTCGGATGCGAGCGCTTAGTTACGACCTTTTAGATACATGCATTCAGGCTCGAATGTCTAGACTCAATTAGATAAATAGATTTTTCAATTCTCATGTTTAAGAGAACCTCGGCAAGGATTGAACGTATGCGTCCAGGCCCATTGTGAAGAGCTGGTTATTTATTCCCCTTCCTCCGGGATGCTCCGCTGGACTCAGCGGGTTTTTGACCACGTATTCAACGTAGAGCTGCGAGTAAATTTGTTCGAGCGCGTTGACGGCGGACGGCACGCTGTGGTCGGTCAAAAGTACCATTTTGAGGTTCGACGGCGACTCGAAATAGTGCAGCTTGTACTGGGATGTGGAGTATGTTTGAAAACTGTCGTCTTCAGTGAGTTTTCTTGTGATGTTCCGCAAACTTAGCACAATGCCAAAAATGAGCTTAGCCGTATCGTCGTTCATCTCTGTAGGCCGTGACGTGCCAGGCGCAGTCCGCCACTCGCGTCGAAACACACATTCGCTGTGCCTGTCGAACATCCAGAACGAGTAGAACATCACCGGGAAGGCAAGGGAACGACGGCGAAAGTAGCTGGCAAATAACAGTATGTAGGCTAGCTGCGAGCGCAAACGAAGTGATCAAAGCTTGGATGCCGACACTATGCGATCCATTATTCTATATCATAAATAAAACGAGTACGTGTCAGCGTACGTCTCGCCGCATGTCTCGCCGCACGTCTTCGCACGTCTTACCTTACGTATTTCCCCACAAAATCACTCTTAGGCTTATTCTTAGGCTTCTTGAAGAGCGATTCGCTGCGCCATTTGGCTGAGGCGCTCGGCGTTTTTGGCTTGCTTTTCTGCGCACGCAGCGCATTACGCTTTTTCAAAACATCGAGCTCTCTCTGCATGACCTCCAAATCGTCATCGTCATCGTCATCATTATCGCTGCAACTGTCATTGTTATTCTCCTCGTCCTTATTGATTTTGCCGCGTTCAGCGTCTTCCTTTGACTCGATCTCCTTTGTTTCCTGTGGTTCAGGTTGTTTGCTACGATATTTTAGCCTTGTATGAGACTTCAGCGACCGCGCGTGTTGAATGCCGCCCAATTCGTCGGGACGGCCTCTCGCCGCCTCAAACTGTGGTCTGTGTGATCCAGTTCCCATGGGTCTTGTGAAAGTTGCGTTTGCATAATCAACCACTAAATTTAGCAGCCTCACCCAGACCACCTGAAAAATATCCACTCTCATCAAGAGACAGCGGCATGGAGTTGAGCGGCTTTACAAGCGCGCTGTCGTACACGAAAGTGCGTGACTTCGCGTATCATGACAAGCATCCATTGCACTACGGCGCGCGCGAGAACCCCGCGGCGTCTAACAGTGGCCAGGGGTCTGAGAACAGTGTCGAGAAGACTCCAGCTGAGACCACGAAAAGCGTCGACGACATCTATCGCAAGGCGATCTCTCTATTCGATTTTGAGCCCGAGAACGAGAACGAGACGCGTATCAAGGAAGGGCAGATCCTGTGGATATCATACCGCCACGGGCAAGGCTGGCTCGTCGCAGAGAACCTTGAAACAGGCGAGATAGGGCTGGTCCCGGAGGAATATGTCCAGGTTCTACCTGAGAACGAAGACGAGTGGGTCGATGCATGAAATCGGTGCGGCGATACGGACCATTGGACATATTCATCTATTTCTCTTTTTGCATTATATGGCGTTGTAATAAATATCCCTACAATATCCCTACAATATCACTTCATTTCAAATCCAGTGTCGGTTTCGGCTTCGTCCTCATCTTTATAGGGATCCTCGATCTCGGGCGCCGGGAGACCGTTCGCAATCGCGTCAATCGCCTCAATGATCTCGGCATCTGGCTCCTCGTCGAGATTTCGTACCATTTCAGCCGCGTCGCGTACAGCTACAATGTGTTTCGATCTGTCCAGTGGTGTTGTACTTCGATCGAACAGAATATGGTGGGCTAGCGAGTTCAGGTAGTACACCTCGGCTATCTGGTCGTCCATTCTATGAAGCTGGCCTGTGATCTCAAGCACAGGATCCGCCATTTGCAGCTCGAGCATACTCTGAGCTAGTCTCAACAGCTTGGGCACCACATTGTAGTCTAGCCTTGAGTTTTCAAAGTCGTCAACGAACAGTTCCCACGATTTCGCGAGCGCCTCTTTCGCCTCTGTTTCATTTTGCTGGCTGATCCGGATACTCCCGAGCACGCTCCACGCCTCGGCGTCGCGGTCTGTGTTAGCGAGCGCTGCATTGATCAAGTTGACGCACTCGGACTCCGCCTCGGGCTCCATACAGAGATCCGTCATCCAGATTTCTATCATGCCGAGCAAGGCTTCGTTGATCTGCGCGGTTGTGCAATTAGTTTTCGAGTCGAGCCCACGTTGGAATAGCTCAATTCCGTGGCGGCCGCCGAGAATTTGGCCCAGCCAGAAGAATTTTTGAGCACCTTCGGCGCCCTCGGGGTCCAAACTGACGGACTTTTCAATCAGCGGGTACGCCTTCTCTGCCTCGCCCGTTTCGAGCAGCGCCTCAGCGAGTGCATCGAGGTCCGAAGTTTTATCCGGGTGATCAATTACAGCCTGCTGGAGCTCTGCTAGATAATTAGAAGTTTCGTTCTGCAACCTTTCGACGTCTAGCATCTTTTCCAGAGGAGTGAAAAAAATTAAGTAGTGCCAGATCGACCCTAGGGAAGAGAGAAATGGGCAAAGAGGAGCAGGCCGAGGAGATCGAGATTCTCGAGTCGATCTACCCGGAGGAATTAGAAATTGTGGATGAAGATTCCATAGCTATTCATCTGCGCCTCGAGACCGAGCAGCCGCGGTTTCTCAGAGTAGATGTGACATATGTGGACGAGTACCCCGATGTGGTGCCGAAACTTAACATCAGCATAGAATTTCCGGAAGGAGAGGCCACAACTGAAACGGAGCATGAAGAGCGAAAATTTTTCTACGATTTCACTTCACAGGATTGTAGCGAACTCGTACAATCGGCGCTTGAAGTAGCGGAAGAGAACCTGGGTATCCCCATGGTGTTCACACTCGTTTCTGCGATCAAAGAGCAGGCCGAGGAGCTTTACGAAACGCGGATCAAGGACCAGGAGGCAGCACGACTGGCCCAGCTGCACCTTGAAGAGGAGAAAGAGCAGGCTAAATTCAGAGGCACTCCCGTCACGAAGGCCTCGTTTGCAGAATGGCGCGCCAAATTCCGACACGAACTGGGGCTCGACAAACCAAAAGAGCGGCCGTTTGGCCGGCTGACTGGAAAGGAGATCTTCGAGCGCGGTTTGGACGAGGAAGTTGAAGAGGAAGAGTAATTGTTGCGGATGTTGAGCGCGGATGTTGAGCGCGGAAGTCAGCGCGGATGCAGTGAATAAGTGTATAAATACTAGATACTCCAGCTAATTAATGACATGCTTTGCCAACAAAGTTCTCGGAATACGAATTTAGCTGATTGCACGCTGCCACTCTGGAATGCTGGCCTTCTTCTGCGGGTCCGGAATAAACGGCTCCGGCTCGACAGACGACGACTTCGACTCTGAACTCGGTTTCGGGGATTCTGTGTGGTTCATGCGGGGCAAACTCGTTGGCACGGCCGAGGCCGGCGGGATAGGCAATGACGGCGTCTTCGACCGCGAAACGAGACTCTTCAAGCTCTTGAGCTCAGTCTGTAGTTCCGAGATCGCGGCGGCCGAGGTCTCGCTGTGCTTCTCCAACGTGCGCGGGATGCTGTCTCGTAGCGTCTCGACATTCGCGAGCGCGAGCTTACTCTCCTGCTTGCGGTCCTCAGCCTGCTCCTTGATGGCGTGGATCACCTCATAAGCCTCGGTCATGAATCGCTTGAAGCTCTCGTTGCGCTGCTCCTCCTGTTCCTTCAATTCGGCCGTGTCCTTCTGCAGCTGCTCTAAAAGCTGCTCCGTGCGCTGGAACTCCTGCTCGAGAGCCTCTTTGTCCTGCTCGAGCGCCGCCGGCGTCGGCGGCAAAATCGCAGGTAGAACGTAGCGTTTCGCGCACTCGTACAGCCCATAGGCCACGCCAACGCTCACGGTGGCCATGACGAAATAATCCTTCCAGTCGCGCTTCGGAATCGGCGGCGGCTGCTGCAGCATGTACGCCGGCACGGGCGGGAATTGTGGCGCCGGTGCAGAGCGCTGTCCAGCCGCCGGCACGCCATTCTGAGTTCCAGCCGGCGGGCTGGTTTGCGCACCCGCCGGCGTCTCTGTGGACTGCAGAGCAGCGTTGATCTCTTCCTGGGTCAGCCCCTTCGATTCGAGAAACTCAACCTTTTTGTTGAGCGGCGCAGAGGCGACCTCGGGTTCTTGGAGAAACGCGATGGCCGACTTCACATGGTCTTCTCTCATAGTGAGTGGGGTAAAAGTGAGATGGGGTTAGATGATCTATCTCATCGACACTGCGCCGTGGACGGAACAGGACGTCCGCGAGCAGTGTGAGGCCAACGGCATTGAGTTTGTGGGCGGCTTCTATTTCGATCGCACTTGCACACGGCTCGCGTCCGTGCTCGTGAAAAGGCAAGTCGCGGCGCAGCACGGCGTCTCGTTTCGCGAATTGAGCACGACACCGGCGGGGAAACCATTTTTCCCAACTGTTCAATTCAATATAAGCCATCACGACCGGCTTTTAGTCGCAATAGACTCTACAGATCCGGTAGGAATAGACTTGACTAACTGGGAGACGCCGTTCACACCGGGACAAGAAAAAGAGCTTTGGACACTAACGCAGCCAACGAAGATTGCAAGCGGCGTTTTCTGGGCGGCTCGTGAGGCGTATCTGAAGTACACTGGCGAGGGAAGCCGCAATGCGCCATTGAAAATGCGCCCGCCGTCGCACACGGCATTTCCCGATTTGGAGAACTGGCAATGGAGCGTCATGCCGCTTATGCGCGTTGAGAACGTGTATGTGCGAGTGTTTCGCGTGCGCAATTACGTCGGAGCTCTGGTCGCTGACCAGAAGGATTTCGAGGAAGTGTCGGTATTTTCGAGCGAGCGGAGTGCGGAGGAACGAAGTGCGGATGGCAACGGAGGGATGGGGACGGACGGCGATTCGGAGCGGAACGCAAATGGGAGCGCAATTAGGAACGGGGCATGCATAAAGGGAGATTCAGAGTGATTATGGTAATTTGATTGTAGTAAACGGCCTGTGAGACGGCCTTTGTAAATACCAGTTAAACGATGTAAACTGTGTCAAGACACAGCATCATTGAATGCAATTAATTGGAATTTTTTAACTTGACCTTCCACCTGCTTTCCCTGTCTGCTAGTCCGGTCCAACAGAGGGTATGGAGGCGCCGCCCAATTTCGGCCTCGTCGGCTCTGGGATCTACCGCAGCTCGTTCCCGAAGCCCGAGCATTTCGCGTTTCTGCAAACTCTCGAACTGCGCAGCATCATTATGCTGCTTCCTGAGGAATACCCGCCCGAGAACAACGAGTTTTGTGAACAGAACGGGATCCGCCTTTTCCAGGTAGGACTCAGCGGCAACAAGGAACCTTTCGTGCATGTGAAGCTCGAGGACCTAGAAAGCGTGCTGCGCATCGCATTGAACCCCGAGAACCAGCCTCTGCTCATTCACTGCAACATGGGCAAGCACCGGACGGGATGCGTGGTTGGGTGCATTCGCCGGCTGCAGAATTGGGCACTAGCGCTGATTTTCGAGGAGTACCGCCACTACGCGTTCCCGAAATTGCGCTCACTAGACTATCTCATCATCGAGCTGTTCAACGACCGCCTGCGCAGCGACGAAACCGTCCAGCATGGCCTGCGATGTATCTGGGATTGAAATGGCTAGCCAACGTAATGTGTATATAGAAACGCCGTCTGTCTAAAATTTTAACTATGTATGCATTATGCAATGTCGTGCGATGCTTTCATGTCGTGCGATGCCATGCAATGTGCGCTTCAATGCGATGCTATCTATGCAAACTCGTATGCAATTATTCTGTCTTTTTCTTCGCCGAAAGCTTTGAATACAAACTCTTGATGAGTTTGCCCTCGGTTACGACAATGACGCCGGCCGGCACGGCAGCGAACGCCACGAGATAGGCGAGCGTGCGCAGCGACGACGCGCCCTGCGGCAGGCAGACCCACGCCGAGGCGATGGAGACGACGGCCGCTCCACAGACGTACGCATTCGGCAGGCTCTGCGCGATGTACTGGCTGCTCGAGAAGTACTGCGTCGCGTACTGCATGGACCACGCCGTGCGCAAGACCATTGTCGCGAGCTGTGCCCACACAATGCCGGCGCTGCCGAACTTGAGCAGCGCGACGAACACGTACGTCAAAACCACGAGCGTCAGCGCGAGCGCCGCGAGGACCATGCCTTGCCATCGCACGACGGACAGCGGCGCCGTGGACTGCACGAGCGATTCGAGCACGCCATTCCACGCCATCACGGGAATGTAGTAGCAGTACGCCGCGAGCACGGCGTCGGCGCCCTTGAACGCCGCGGCGCGCACGACGAGCCGGATGAGGTAGCGCGCGGCGAGCGGGCCGAACCCGGCGGCGAAGATCCCGAGGTACGCGTACGCGCGCAGCGTGCTCGCGAGCACCATCTGCGTTTCGGCGAGATGCGACGGCACGCTGCTCGCGCCGGCCTTCTCGTCCTCCTCCTCGTCGCTCTCGACGATCGTTGTATTCGACGCGTTCTGCGCGCGGCTGAAGTAGCTGCGCAGCGCCTCTTCCACGGGGCTGAAGACCATGCGCGCGAGCAGCGAGCCGTAATTCGCGGCGAGCGCGTACTGCCCCTGCTGCTCGAGGGTCGTCATGACGCTGACGGCGAGCTTGTCGCCTTCGGTCAGCATGAGCTTGACCACTTGCTGCGCGCCGAGCTCGAGGCTCGTGTTCCACGCGGCCTCGCTCATGAACACGAGTTTCTTCTGGTCCGTGCTGTTCCACACTTTGCGCGGCAGCAGGCTGAAGCCCTCGTGGAACGCGGCCGCGCGCGTGACGCCGTAAATCGACCCGGCGAGCACGAGAGCGTAGGCCAGATGGCCGCACGCGAACCCGAGAAACGGGTTCGTGTGGAAGAACAGCAGGCTCAGGGCGACGGTGAGCGCGCGCGCCGTGTTCGCCAGCGTTTCAGCGCGCGCGCGCTCGGCGAGCTGCAGCTTCAGCTGCAGCACAAGGAACCCCGGCTCGGCGAGCAGCTCGACGAGCGACGCGGCGGCCGCCACGTAGACGACCGAGGGCAGCCACGTGCCGCGTATGTACAGCACGCTGCTGATGAGCGACACAACCGCCGTGCCAACGGCAACAGAGACCCACCCGAGGTTCGCCGTTTCTTGGTACGTGCCGACGAGCGTGCCGAGCACGGCGTGCGCGTCGGTTGTGTAGCCCGAGATCTGGGTCACGCTCGCCACCGTCTGGCGCTGGCTCGCGAGGCGGATCGCGTCGCGGCTCAGCACGAGCGCCGTCGACACGAGCAGATCGAGCTGACTCGCCGCGCCGAGATCGCGCGCGTCCAGAAACCGGATCAGGATTTGGTTCAGCAAGAACGCCAGCAGCTTCGCACACACCTGCGCGCCGGCGAGCGTCGTGACGCCGCGCACGAGGCCCTGCGGGACCGAGGTCGTGCCTGTAAGGCTCACGGGAGGCGCGGGCCGCGGCGCTACGTAGATCGTCGAGCTGCGCTGCCGGAAATGCCGCCGGAACGACGGCGACGACGCGAGCGGAGCCGCGCCCGCTGGCGAGGTCGGGGAGCCCGGCGTTAGTGTCGCTGCAGGTGCGGGCGGGGCGGCCATAACGGGGCCGCCAAACGGCACGTTCGGCGCGCTCGTGCCGCAGCTAGATGTCGAGCTCGCCCGCGAGCGCCGCTTTGTGGACGCCGCGTACACGGACGGGCCGATTGGCGACGGACTCAATGGCGGGCTGTGCGGGCTGTGGACGGCCGCGCCCGTCTCCACTGTAGGCAGAATTGGATCGAGATCTTTCTGCACGCGGTCTTTTTTCATTAAAAAAAAAAAGGATCAAACAAGCAGGCGAATTATTGGCGTGGTGCGCGGCGCGTTGTTGTAGGCTTGAGGGGTGGAAATGGCCCTTGTCCTCTAATCTCCTCGCAGCCGGCGAGCGCGCTCTCCCTGCCTTGCCCAGCGGAAAGAAATTATGGTTACGAGTTTATCGCAAACCCGACGAACAGCAATGCCCAGCGGCCCGCAGCAGACTTTTGTGCCGCCGTTTCCAATACCTCCCCCATTTATGGGCATGCCATTTATGGGCCCTCCCATCCCGCCGCCGCCGCCGCCGGGCGTTGCAATCACTGCGTCGTCGTCACCGTCCTCATATGGAGCACAAACGGAGCCGTCTAAAGAGGAGATGGCCTATTTACCGTTCTTTGAGAAGGAATTGAGGGCTACAGAGTCATTAGATCCCACGGATATTCTTATAGTCGACTTCGACCGCACGCTAATCGCGTCGCCGACTCTCAGCAAGGAGCTGCTCACGAAGGAGGCGCGCAGCGTCATCGAGACCCAACTAGAGGCGGAGAACACGTGGTGGCAGAGCTCAGATGTGCTGCAGGCGGCCATCGAGCTCGACAGGTTCAACGACGCTGTGCTTGATCTCGTGCGCTGCGCCGCAGAGGCGCCGAACACGCTGCTCGTAATCACTACAGCAAGGCTCGTAGACTCTGTGAAGCACATCAAAAAGGCCCTCGCCTCGAAGGGGGTCGCTCAAATCGACCACATCAGCTGTTTAACCGGCAATTCGCGGCGGAATACGGAGAGCCAGGTTCGGGGGAAAGGCGTCATGCTCGAGCTCCTGCTTGAGACGTACTCGAGTTTGGAGCGCGTGGTTGTAGTAGATGGGAACGCGAAGAATGCGCAACGGTATGCGAAGGCGGCCTCGAAATTTGTCGGCGACGGCTGGCTCAATGCCGAGGCAGTGTACGTTGTGGATGCGTTTTTGAACTACTGCGTGCTGCCGCCGAGCACGGAAAAGAGACTGGTTGAACAGCTTTTGAAACGCACATGGATGCCAATTGAGACGCACGTGCTCGAGCAGGAGACGGTGCGGCGGCTGACGACGAACTCGCGGAAACAGCTCATTGCGTGTTTAGTGAGCGCGCTCACAAACAACGAGTTCGAGAACATTGATTGTGAGCTCTTGAAGAGCTCGGGAACGGAGCGCAATGAGTGCTGGCGGCCGCTCGAAATCCAGGTCAGTCAACAGATGTGCCGGATTCGTCTGCAGTTGATCGAGCCGCAAAACGCGGCTGGACGGGCCGATCAGCAAGGTAAGCAAGCGCTACTGTCTGCGGGCAGACTGAAGCTCGCATGCGCAGACGCAGTTGTGCCGATTTCAACCGATATCGTTGTGCAAACATACACTTACACGCCGCGGCGCCTGGACGTCATGGTCAACAAGGAACGGCGGAAGGTCTCTGAGCGAAGGCGGGCCAGCGACTCGCAACCGGCGAGCTCATAGGCTTGTATTAATGGTATTGAGGATGTTTGTACGAGATGTTTTATAAAGTTAAGTGTCAAAAGTACTTACTGTTTTCAAGGCAGCGACTGTTTTCAAGGCAGCGACTGTTTTCAAGGCAGCGAGGCCGCGGCGGGCTCGTCGCGAGGAACAAGAAGTGGGGCCGTCTCCTGGTCGCTGATGACCTCGGCGCGCACCTCGCTGATCGCCGGCGGCAGGAACTGCCGCGTCGGCGGCACGAACGCGAGCACAAACGAGCAGAGCAGCAGAATGCTCGCGATGATGAACGCGAACAACCACTGCAGGGCAAAGACCTTCGTGAAGAGCTGGCCCAAGCCGAGCGCGAACAGGATGTACGCACTCAAGAGCCCGAGCATGTAGTCGCCCGTCAGCAGCACGAGCAGGCCCGTGAACACCAGGAACTCCCAAATGAAGACGTTGGCCACGAGCCGTGCCGGCAGGTTGCGCGCGCCGAACATCACGGCGCCGTTCCAGAATAGGAGGTAGTGCGACCACACAAGCGGCGCCACAATGCACGGCACGTGGATCGCGAACCAGTTCTTCAGCGGTTTGATGTGGAAGCTGTGGCCGAGAAGAACCGCGGCGAGCAGCTGCAAAAAGTTCACAATCGTCACGAGCTCGCTTAGAACGTAGTGGCTGCGCGCAAACAGGTACGACCACACAGTGAGCAGGACGTTCGACGCGATGTACTGGTACGTCACGAACAGGGGCGCGTCGAGGAAGAATTTGGACAGGAACACGAATTGGGCGCACGCCGTCACGATCCAGTACGCAAGCACACACTCGGCGTTCGCCGTGAACGGCGTGAAACCGACGTCGTTCTGGTGCCCGTCGTCCCAGGGCGACCAGTGGCCGAATCCATAGCGCAGATTCGACGCAAACGTCACCAAATACGACAAAATCGCGACAAACCACAGCACGGTCTTCCGGTTCACAGGCGAGGACTCAGTATTCATTGCGGTTTGCGGCGAGGGTTCCTGCGGCTATAAGGCACGCTTCGAGCAAGGACCCCCCGCGTTATGCACGCGACAAAGAAGCTCAATATAATTGCACTCAATATATTTTGCCGTTACACATAAAACATTTATAACTAAGCGAATTTAGCAAGCACGCGGTCGAAAGCCTCTTCCTTCTCCTTCAGGTCGAGCACGGCCGGGCTCTGCTGGAACTTCTCGAGCTGTAAAGTTGTTCTCAAGTCAGCGGCCTCGGAGATGTTTCCCTGGGCTAACGCCAGCGCCAGCGAGCTGATCACGGCGGCTTCGGAGCCGGATTTCAGCGCCTCGGCCATCGGCAGTGCGGCCTCCGGGAAGCGGCGCAACTTCGCCTGCGACACGCCCTCCCCGAGAGACGAGTTCGCCGTCGGAAGCATGCTGTTGTTTTCTTCGAAGATGAAAAATGCCTTCTGTGCGGTTTCGTTCTGCCGCAGGCTGTAGAGAGCCTCGGCGACGTTGAACGCGACGTGGTCGTTCGCCCACTGGCGCATCCCTTTCACGGCGTCTCGGGCCGCAGCGTCCTGGTTCGTAGCCAAAAGAAGATGCACTTTGAGGAGCGACGCATCAAGGTTCTCGCCTGTCGTCTGAAGAATTTCTAGGGCCCGCGACACTTCGCCCAAAATCGCGTGTTTCAACGCGATAATATGCTTCGCCACATCGCTGAAGCTGTCAACAGGAAGCGAGTCCAACTCGGCGCGTGATTTGCTCACTAGCGCGGCGAAGGCCGTATAAACGTCGCCCTGGCCAGCGCTGATCCGCGCTAACGCCGTCTCGTTCTGGCCCACGGCAAGCAGAGCCCGGATCTGGAGCTCGTTGACCCGCTCAGACTCCGGGATGTTCGCGTGCAGGACCGAGAAAAAGTCTCCTGTGTAGAACGCGTGCTCAAATGTCAACAGACTCGTGGCCATTAGTACAACGAACGTGGCCTAACCCAGGCCAAATTAGTTTTCTAAGTAGTGTCCAAGGCGCGCCTGCTGAGCACCTGCCGTATCAGGATAGCCCGTTAAGCAAAATATTATGTGGACATTGTCAATTAGTGTGAAAATCTAGTTGGAGTCTCGAAGTGACTTAGTAGCACTGGCATTATAGACTTAGACACGGCATTGTACAGAAGTTGAGCGCATAATCGAGCACGAGAAAATTTACGTTACCAAATTGCTTCTCCATTCTCGTCAGAATCACTCAGTAGCTATTAAAAAAAAATGACTCCACCGAGGATTGAACTCGGGACCTCTGCCGTGTAAAGGCAGCGCTATAACCACTTAGCTATGGAGCCAATCACGGCCCCCGTGACGACTATGCCACGGACCTAGAACATCGCAGGGATTGGCCCCGTGACCTATTGACAGGGCCGTTTGAATAGATCGGCCGCCGCGAGAGCTTCGCAGCAATCTCGCGATACAGGAGGATTCGTAGCTAAAACTTGCGATGTAATTTAGCATTCCCGAGTAAAACTCCGATTAACACGCGAAAACTCCGGTCAGGAGCACCAACTTCTCCTCACTTACTAACCAATGAAGGACATCCGGACTGTGGCTCCGCTCGAGGCTAATGCAGAGCCGTTTCTGTACGGACCCGGCGTTCCTTCAGACCTAAGCACCGTCAAACGAAGCAGCGTTGCTCTAGTTATCAGACGATCTGGTCCAAACTACGAGCAAGAAGTTCTTTTGATCAAGCGGACTGCACGCCCGGACGATCACTGGTCGGGCCACTTGGCCTTCCCCGGCGGCCGTCAGGACCCTGGCGAAACCGATCTGGAAACCGCTGTGCGGGAAACCAGCGAGGAAGTCGGATTGGATTTGAACACAACCGCGGACTACTTGGGACCGCTCGATCCGCGCCTCATTCGCATCCAGTGGGGGAAGAAGCTCGCACTCATTTTGTGCCCGTTCGTTTTCAGTCTCCGCGAAGAGGCCTACGATACTCCATTGACGCCTCAGGACTCTGAAGTTGCGGCCGTGTTCTGGTACCCGCTGAAAGAGTTGTTCAATCCGCAGAATCGTCACCCTGAGCTCGTTCCCATCAGCAACCGCTTGAAATTCTTGCCGAAGATCCTCAATCAGCTCGTAGGATTTCTGGTCGGTGATATTACATTTGACGCTGTCAGCGTTACACCAACGACGCTACCAGCAGAGCTTTTCAAGGAGTTGCCGCCAACACCCTGGAAATTGTGGGGGATTTCCTGGGGGGTGATCCAGGATTTCAGGCGGTTTGTGGATCCGAACACGAATGTCCACGACGTCATTTTGCCAACATTTACTGCGTGGGATCTGCGATTCATCGTGTGGGCGATCTCTGCGCTGTCCTTGAGGCAGAAGCGGTGTATATATGCTACATCTCAAGGCGACTGGGCCAACAAGATGCTAGATGGATATTTTGCGTTCTTCCCACGAGCGATCGTTCTCGGCTTGGTGGCTCGACTGAGTGTTGCCTTGCTCGTCGCAAGGTATTTATTGAAGAAGGTGAAAAAGTAGGTGAAAAAGTAGGTTGATGATTAGATATTCAAAGAAACATAGCTTTAAGTGGTGTGCGTGGAGATTCAGGGAGAATAATAGATGCTCTCAGTGGGGCAGGAGCTGAAGTGGTGAAAGTAGTGGAATGCCCGGGAACATGAAATGTTTGAGTGGCCCGATTACGAATCTGGTCTGAGGACGCCCTCACGTCGGACGAGGCCGATAATGGGCTCTTTGGGAATGTAGTGGCACTAGGTAATATTCGAGGACTCTTCTCGTCGTCCCTACACCGGAAGTCACTATTGCAAGGGATGTTAATTGTGAGTGGCAGTTTGTGTGAACTTCCCAGAATATCGAAGCTGCGCAGCTCTGGTTTCATACCAAAACGTGTCAGTATCCAGTGCTGGACTTCATGTCCCTTATCGACCATGAGAGCGGCAATTGTTGCGCCAATCCAGGCTGCAATAATGACCCCAAAGCAGATACACTGCATATGAATTTGCGACCGGATAGAATCATTAAGCTCCGTCAAAACCTTCCCAGCCTGAGAACCGACCTTAGTGGGGAAGGAGCCAAGCGACGACGTATTGGAGAGTAGCGAGGAAGGCACACGAGGCAGACTAACTTGACTGTGATCGTGGATGTAAGTTAGTCCTTCCTCAATGGTTTTTACTTTGTTCCCAATAAGGCACGTCACAACATCCTGCATTGGAGTGTAGAAAATCGTGTTATTGAAAGCGTCCGTGATGTCGTCGTTAATATATGCCATGAACTTTGAGACCGAGTCATTGATACTCTCACTCCCGGAGTGGACCCATCCCAGGACATATTTGTTCATCTCATACTCCCGTAAGGCGATTTCGCTGTTGGTCGAATTCTGCCAAGAGGAATACTCCCCCTGAATATACTGGTTAAGGTCGGTGAGTGCGCTCTGCTCTAATTCATGAACAAACTCGGTACCCTTCTCAAGAACTGTTAAAATGCCCATTTCAACAAGACCAATAACCAGTCCGGCCACGCCGATAATTAGAAAATTCACCAAGGGCTTAGAAAACGAATATCTGACAATCCACCAATACTTCATAGGCAGGCGGTTCAATACAAAGGTTGTCACAAAGTTCTGCTCTGCGATCATGATGCATTCCAGCTTCGCGTCCCTCAGACTGTCTATTCGAGAACCAATATTCGAGGGAACTCCAAGCTCAGATATTCGCTGGATTCTCTTCCAGTGCTTCGTCGTTTTGTACAGATTGAATGCTATACCAGCCACAATCAGCAAAGCACAGATTACCAGCAAGGTCTTGAAGATATCGTCAACTCCATGTTGTACTTTTGTAATGACTTCAGCCACATCCGTTTCATTGATCGGGGAAGCATTTACAGAAAGTGACGATTCGTTCAGCGACAAGGTTTGAAATTTAGCCGTCACATTTGTGGAATTGAGTTGCTGGCGAATGAGTCCAAACGGCACATTAATCGCTGATTTGAGAGCTTCTAGGGTGTCCTCGTATGTTGGAATATCATTTCTCAATGCCTCGAGTTTGGTGTTGATATTTGTCGATAGGTTCAAATTCGCGAGTTTGTCAACAGTGAGATTCACCGAGCGTATATCAGATTCGCCACCAGCGACGAATTCTTCGACGGTCGAAATAAGCCCCTCGGCACTGCTAATCAACCGATCAAGTTTCCCGAGACCAACATTGATTTCCTGCGCTAGTTCAGTCGCCGTGTCTTCGGCAGCGGAAACAACCGCCTCCGTTGCGTTTAGTGCTCCATTAGCCACGACATTGACGGCAGATATAGTCAGACATGCCCAGCTTCCCACAGTTAACTCTATGCCGAAAACGATGAGATTTTCAATAACGCTAGTAAGAAACGAGATGCTCTTCAAGGTGCCGCGAATAGTGTCGTTCACCGCGTCATCGATGAGAGTGTTGGCTACTTCCATGGCTTCCAACGGTGCTTGCATTGACCATTGAGCCAGATTGTTTATCTGCTCGCTTTCATACGTCAACAGCTGTTCGACTATCTTCAAACTTGTCTGGACGGCTTGCCAAAGCTGCACTAGCTGAAGGATGTAGAAACTGAATATCAGGAGCGGGGCTGCCATCCATGCTTGTGACAGTCTCGCTCGAAGACCCAGACAGGTGACTCTAGACGGCATCATCTTGCCAAATTTGGAGAAATGCTTGTGGGTTGGGTAGAACTATGAGCACAAGGGCCGATAGAACGGCGGAACGTACGTAAGCTGAATTATATAATCAACGTAGCAAAGAATTTTTTGAATTGACATATGGTCGGGTGAAACACGAGAAAACGTTGGAAACGAGATTCGAAGGAAGTGCTGAGGGCCTTCAGGATCTGGGGTTTGACTTCATCTTCAATTTCCCGAAACCTGACTTGTACGATCCTTTTTATAAGAGAGTAGACACATAGCGCGATTATTTTTATTGATTGAGACAAACAAATTTGCAAAACATTCTGTAATTTAAGTCCAGTGCGCGCCGTTGTTCCCTGCTATCGAGTACAATTCACATATCACTGTTTTTTTAGCTGCATCCACTTTATAAATCGAAGGCTAATATTTTTTCGCTCATCCACTATCACGAGAGGTCATGTGCTTTTAGTAGGCTAAAAAGCCCGCCCACCATTGCCACCCACGTCAAACCCAGTGACCCTCAGCATCACCAGCAACTGGTGTGCGATAGGCCGTAAAAATACCCACAACTGGCTGAATGTATCATAGTGTGAGCGTCAGAGGGGACACAGTAATCAGTCCGGATAAATACGATTGCTCCGCAATATCGCGTCATGTCAGGGACACAGCATTAGGGCAGTACGATTTCAGAGAATTCTGAATTCTCAAACCCGTACCCCACAAGCTGTTTGACTGATAAGAGCGATAAGCCGAGCCACTTGCTGATCGCAAAGCGTTCTAGCAACGCCGAACAGTCGCATTTTCTTCTTTCGTGACTTGTCCCACTTTCATATCTCTATCACAGACTTCATTTGCGCGATTCTTTCACTATCGGTTGAATAGCGTTGCGAAATAACATGTGATCTTGGTTGACCTTGACGTAAAAAGATCAGTGCAAGGGGTTTATGCACTAGCCGCCCAGATATTGATTGTATATAAGATATTGATAGTTTAGCCCAGACTCTTATCATTTTTTCGTAGCTCCCATGAGTCTCAAGGAATCAAGCCCGACTCCTCTCTCGCCTACGGCGACTGTACAAACGGCTAAGGTTGGAATCAAGAAGTTTTTCGAGACTCAGAGAGATTATGGCCTTCAAGACAAAGAGCAAGCCAAGGTCATCGCGAAGACCGAGGAAGTCCGAAGAAACCATTGGTATGATGGCTTCGTAAGACTCTTCTACTGGTATCCTAGCGAGATGCCCAAGGATGAAAAGCTTGTTCTCTTCAAGCTCGATGTTGTGCTTCTGCTTTATGTCTGCTGCTCATATTTCACGAAGTCGCTCGACAAGAGCAATCTCATCAAGGCTTATAACTCGAACATGGACGTAGATCTCAACTTCGGGGGAAATGACCTGTCATACGCGAAGTCTTTGTATTCTGCTGGATACATTGTATCAATGTGCATTGGCATGCTTCTTGTCACACGTCCATGGGCACGATACTCTCTGCCCGTGTTGGAGACTATCTGGGGTGTGTTGACCTTCTGCGAGGCCGTTGTGAAAACGAACCATCAAATGTTTGCACTTCGTTTTCTTATCGGCTTGGCCGAGGGCCCGATTTTCCCATCCGTGGTGTACACTATTGGCTCATGGTACAAACGTGATGAACTTTACCGTCGCATGATGTGCTTCTCGGTTTCTGCATCGATTGGCGGCATTTTCAGTGGCTTCTTGCAGAGCGCTGCCTACAGCAACCTAAGTGGCAAAGGAGGCTACACCGGCTGGCAGTGGCTCTTCCTCATTGATGGCATCATTACTGTCCCCATCGCGATTCTAGGATTCGCTTTCTATCCGGGCTCTCTTGAACAAAGCGGCAGAGTTTGGTGGCTGAAAGACGACGAGAAGAAACTCTGCCATCACCGTATGCTGGTATCAGGTGTGCATCCTGCCTCGGTAAAGATTTCGCGAGATATTGTGAAGCGCGTCTTTCTCCGCTGGCATGTTCACTACTTCACGATGTTCTGGGTTTTGCTGAATATTGTGGCTCTTCCCGACGGCATTGCCTTCGATCTGTGGCTGAAGGCCGCGGGCTACAATGAGAGTCAGCGGACGAACTACCCGAGTTTCCAGAGCGTCGTTGGCATCGTTGTTCAGTTTTTCATGGCCGGCTTGGCTGATTCATTCTCTCCATTTATTTTCCTCACAATTGTTCAGGTGTGCTTCATTGTGAGTTATGCATCGTTGGCGGCTTGGGATATCAGCATTGGCTGGCGTTGGGTGTGCTATATGATCGTTGGCTTGGACACATGCAACCAAACTCTAGTCTCGGGTCAAATCAACCGTTCAGTACGACGAGACGCCGACGAGCGCGCCTTCGTTATTGGATTCAGCGACGCTGTTTCCCAGGCCATGAACATTTGGACTAATATTGCCTTCTACCCGACGTCGAAGGCGCCTAAGTTCCACCTGGGTTTCATCATCAGCACCATCGCTGCCGGTATCATGCTGATCATGCCGATTGCACAGTACTTCCTCGATAAATACGATGTGCGCAAATACGCGGCCGAGGATGCTGAGTTTGCTGAGAAGCACAATGTCGTCCCCGATCTCACGGATAGTGATGTCGATAGCCGTAAGGGAACCGACAGTGACGTTGAGGGCAAAGTGTTCCACGATGTCACGCAGCGCTCCATTAACTCCGACGGGGACAGCAGTGAGACTCACCCTGCGGTTGGAGAAATCACGAGAACAGAGTCGTCGGAAGTAGCTTAACTCTCTCTCAGCTACCCGATTAATAATTGATATAAAAAATTATGATGTTTGTGTGTTGCTAAATATTTTCGTTCTAAAGGCGTGTTGTGTTGAGTACTGGACTTGAAGACTGATCAAGTTTCTCCGTAGGGTTTCTAAAAAAAAATATGGCATCTGAAGTTGCATGTTTAGAGGAAGTTCAGGTCCTCCTATATCTTGCAAGAAAAAACGGCAGTTACGAAAACATTAATGAGATTCTGCTCGATGATCTGAAGCAATGGATTGTTGACCAGAATTGCCAGGTTTTAGAAATTCTGTTGTTCGGCCTCCAAGCCGACAAAAGCACAAGTGAAGTTCTGCTTAGAAAGATAACTAGCGAACTCGACGCCAAGGAGCATACTCTGGCATGCCTGACATTACTAGAAAGAATGGCCAAACCGGCATTCATGCACTCTAATTTACTCAATTGGCTGCTCAATGCGCTGGGATCCACCGAAAATGCTGAAGAAGTAGATCTCATTGCCAAAGTGTGCGTCATCCAACTCTCACAGAGTGCTCTCGCCACAGAGTTCAGAGACTGGTGGAAGTCAATCGTGCATTGCCTGCACCGGACGTGGGATAAACGGTTTGTTTCTGCAGGATTTAAAGCGTGGCTAGCCTGCTTGACGTACCTGGAGCCAGAGACTCTGGAACCTGTCATCGTTGATGAGGCAAGCACATATTTCTCCGTTCTTGAGGAGTACCTTTCTCAGGCTTCTAAGTTTGCACTGCAAATTTTGGATCGATCTCTTTCCTTGGTCACAGTTCCGATCAAAAATAAGCACATGTTCTTTGATCCAAGCTTGCCAGGAGTACGCGCGTCTTGGTCGCGATATATTTCTGTGGTGGAGGTTCTTGGAATTGATGCGTCCGTCCATCAAACGAGAGACAGTTTGCCGGACTTCGTAACTCTCCTGGCGCCCGAGTCACCTATTCCCGCAAACTGGATTATTACTATGGTAATCGTCGGGGCGTTTACTTCCAATACTGACGGTGTACGGAATTTGGTTATTCAGTTACTTCTGCGGCTGCCCGCGCAGCACCTGTGGGCCTTTGCCGCGTACCCAAAATTTGTCGCTCTACGCTTATACCCGAGATTCTTACAAACAGCTAATTTTGTGTTTGTTAGCGGCTACTGTCCATTCGCGGAGCGGTTAGAGACATTCACGTTGAATTTCGTGACTGCTCTGGAGTCTTCTGGAAATGTTCAAGAGTTCGTCAATGAGTTTGCCAAACAGTGGCTCGAGCATTGTCACTGTTTTGAAGCGCCGCGGGTACTCGTTGTGGACGCCATGCTTCACGCCCTGCCCGCCGAATCACTAAGTTCTAGAGAAACGGACGGACTTTTGAGAGCAGCAAAATCTACAGTTGCTACGTATAATTGCAGAGCAATGGCCGAACTTTGCTACTCTAAAGTAATGGGGTTAATTGCTAAGTGCGGTCCTGCCGAAGACAAGGCCGCGGAGGACATCGGCGCCATTGCTGTCGACCAGCTAACTCATCAATCTTATCTTGAGAGAGATTTGGTTGCAAAAGTGGCTAAAGCTAAGATCGACTTTAATAAGCCATTAGCGACTGCGAGCTCTCTTGTCGACTTGTTGTGGCCGTTGCAGTATTCTCGCCTCCAAGAACCTATTGTTTCTAAAACCGAGGTTCACGCTTTATTGGAACGCGCATTGAAGGAACCAAGCTCCATGAGTCCCGCTAAGCGTGCATGCTTAAGCATGGCCGCAGAACTTGCCTTTGACTATATTGAAGGTGCTGACTTTGCACTTTGTGAATTAGCATTTGCAGAATTCAATGAGGCCACTACTCGATTGGCTGCCTTGAAGGCATTTAAACGGTCACGTCCTGTTGGAATCGCGGCCTCTCAACTTGAAACTCTTTGGATTCACATGCAGGATTCAAAGCTCAGGATTATCGACCGCGATCTGCATCATGAGTTTATCGACTTCTTAACCACCCCTGATGTTATTTCTGCAGATGATTGGGCTCAACAGCAGCAGATCTGTTTCGAAATCGTGAAACTCAGCGAGCAACGGCGCAACCTATTGGTTCCTTTGGCTCAGGGATTGCAGAGGTGTGAGTACAGCTGGGCGGCCACTGTCATGGCTCGCATCTTTGCATTCATCGGATCCTCTGAATACTCAATCAAACTCGAGGAGCAGGTGGCACTCAGATTTGGTGTTTTCGAGCAGTATTGGGGCTACCCAGACTCTCATGGTCGTGGTATTGCTGCGGCTTATCTGAAATTTAGGAACGTCGGGACAGTGGAGGTTACAAATGACACCATGCGTCTCGCTGCCTTCGATAAGACAATCACAGGCTCTTTCGATAACGTGGCAGCACACCGGCGTATTCTCTATTACCAGATTTTGATACTCATTCAACACCGCTGGTCTCTTGAGGTTGCGCTCGAAATTCTGGGTATCGTGAGGGCGAGCCTTGAACATGAGCCAAACCCGCCGGTTCGAATGCATGCTGAGTGGCTGATCGCATTAATCGGCGCAACACATCTGTCTTCCTCATTTGCTGAATTCGCGTTGAAGCAAATAAGCGAGCTGGACATGAACAGCGGGATCCCTCCGCGAATCATTGGCTCGCTCACGCGGGTTGCCTTGTTGCTGTATTTCACGGCGGCGTCTGATGAGACTATTGGAATGGCACTTGTGGAGAGACTGATCCCACTGGCGACTACTAACAAGGCTGTTGTCCGGCATAGCGCCGTCTCGGCGCTCTTCATCCTCAACAAAAACCAAATGGTACCTCCATTTTACGAACGCTTGGTGTGCAGCATCACAGATACCACTGAAATCAGTGGTAAGGCGAGCGAACTTCAAGGAGACACATACCTTTGGAGCGTGCTGGACACACGGCTCGCTAATGTTTGTGGCAACGTGTGCAGTGTTGTCTACGATCGAGATATGCCGAACACTCTTGGTAAACATGACTTTGATCAGGTGGAAACTACTGATGATCTCGGCGAGTTTCATGTGTCTAGCGGGCGTAGACAGAGACTGCCGGAAGTTATGGTTAATAGAGACAATGCTGTGACAGAAGCGCTCGACCAGGCGTCGGCGCTACTGAGTACACAGATACAAACCAAGAGCGGCAACTTCGACAACGACGTTAATGGGCGGCGTTCTTCGCTCGTTGTAGTTGCGACTTTCTGTGACAAGCCCGTGAATTTAGGCGCCATTTGCCGACTGAGTGATGCCCTTGGTGCGAGCAAACTTGTTGTGAGCGATTTGGAGGTCATTAAGGACCATCAGTTTAAGGCCACAGCGCTCACAGCCGAGAAGTGGCTCCCGCTTGTACAGGTTTCCAAGGCTGATTTGCCGGAGTATCTGAGCAGGATGAAGGCGGCTGGATACACTCTGGTCGGCATTGAGCAGACGGATTCGTCGAAGATTTTGAGATCGAATTTGGGGTTCCCGGAGAAAACGCTGCTGCTTATGGGCGCAGAGAAGCTCGGGGTTCCTGCCGACATTCTGATGCTTTTGGATGCCTGTGTGGAAATCGAGCAGCTCGGCTATGTGCGGTCTATGAATATTCAAACGGCAACGGCGATTGTTGTTCAGGCGTACAACCAAAATCACAGCTCGAAGCTACTAAACGTAGATTACGTATCCTAACTAAGCCTAAATTTCGAGAAGCTCTTTTTCCACTTGCGGTGCGCACTCTTCAACCAGCGAATAAGCATCGAACACCAGCTGCGGATCGAAGGGCCCCATGAACGGCCCCAGCAAAGCCGAATCTAGAACCTTGATTGGCGCAGCGACTTGCCCGTTTTTCCAAGTAATAAATAAGGTCGCCTCACTCACCGCTTCTTCGTGAGTATGCGGGTCGATGATGACAGCAGGGCCGACAACCGCGACTATAAACAAAAGTGGAGGCGTGAATCCCTTCGGGCAGAGCGGCACTGCATTAGACCAATCATCGTCGAATTGTGGGATCTCAACCTCATCGCCGCGCTTGATGAGCTCTCTTTCTTCGCCTGCCACGCCGAGCTTCCGCGGCAAATTCGTCGATTTGAGGGCCTGAAAAATGGCGACCGACAACATCGACAGTGGATTCGACGTAAAGGACAGCACAACACAGTCAACAAAGAGCCTGAACGCATATTTCGGATTCAGAACAAGCGACTCTTCTGTGATTTCAGGACACGCGTCGAGCACCTGCTTGAGCACGACGCTCAGCGACTTCGGAAGAGGGTCTTTGTCCTTCATGCCAGCGACGTCCACTGAAACGTCTATAAGTTGTGTGTGTGTGGGCACCACGCTAGCCTTAATGCCTACGATACACTCAGACCCATCGGCAGCACGAACTCTTGCTGATCCGTTGGCCATGGGGAGAATGTCGATTTCCGAGTCCACCGGTCGGAACTGACTTGGCTGCCGACTATCTGGCCGGATCATCGGCGTAGCCGTCAAAGACTTCCGGAGATAGTCCAGCTCAGTGTTGGACAGTCTCATGAAAATGGATATCGGAGGTTAGGCAATGATCACTGAAATATTCGTAGACATTACAAGTGCTCATGGAGAGTGCCGAGCAGCTATAGTGTTTGAGTTGAGATTCAAATCATTGTCTATATATCGAATAGTCTCAACAGAATATTTGCTATATGATTACTTAGGAATACAGCACTTAGATATATAGAGTACGTACGACATCAGGCGCAGACTTCAAATTAGACGCTCAATTCCTATTCCATTATTGAATGGATCTCTAGTTAGCAATGGCCTTAGCATTGGTATCGTCATCGTACGGCCCGTAATAGTAGGGGCGTTGACCATACTCGGGATACGAGGGCTGGCCATACTCGGGCCCAGCGTACTGAGGCTGCTGGCCATAGCGAGGCTGCTGGCTGTAGCGCGGTTGCTGATACTGGTTCGGGTACTGGTTCGGGTACTGGTTCGGGTACTGGTTCGGGTACTGGCTCGGGTATTGAGCGGGGTAGTACGTCGGAGTCGCACTCGTAGTTGGGGCCGAAGGAGTCGAGCCCGGGAGAATAAACGATGGCGCAACGTACGGACGGTGGTAAGCACCGTCATAGTAGCCAACACCGTATGCCCACTTAGCACCATCTGCGTAGCCGTTGTCATACGAGTCCTGAAGAGCATTGTCCGATGACGTCGTTGTCGGTGTCGTAGAAGTCGGAATTGAGGACCAAGCTGTAATTGAGGACGAAGTCGGAATCGAGGACGAACTCGACAAGTCAGTGGGAGATGTCACGAGCGAGGAAGCCGTGTCGAGAATGCTGGAGTCGCCTGAGGTGACATGAGTGTACTGAGCAGCAACAGGAGTGCCGGCGAGCAATAGAAGAGTAGCGTTAAGCATTTTGGCCAATTCTATATGCGTGTGGGGTGGTCCTCTGTAAGGTGGAAGCGGTGTGGATCCGCTTCATTATATACTTGAGTTGAATAAAGTTGATTGCGTGGAGAGCAATTACCGGATTCGAGTTAAAACGAAAAGGGCAACAGAACGCGGTAGCGTTACATGAGAAGAGCAACGTTTTTGCCGGGCGAATTGAGTTCGCAAGGCAAACTTTACGCGACGCAAGCGCTAAACCTTACTCATGCACGCCCGACTCAGGAAAGCTATTTGACACGCAAAAACAATACAGGATAAAATGTAGCGTTTCCTCAGAGTCTTTACTTCTCGGGATAAAAATTCCTATATACACATCTATTCAGCCGAAGGCTGTGTTAGATCAAATGCTAATCGACCGCAGGGACGCGGGATAAGGGCGGGGAGTAAGTGTACTGGGGGGTTTATCGCTTAGCCCTGCGAGATCGGAAATTGATACGCTGATGTCAACTGTGGACGAAGAGGCCGCTTTGCGGCTTCTGCGTGAGTCACCTCCAGCGTACCACGGGTCTTCCGATCCCTCGAATCCTTTTGAGGAGTTCGAGGTCGATGACCGGCCTCGGCTCTCTCGGAATTGGATCGCGTCGCTCAAAAATTTCGGCGCTCAGCGAATCACACGGCCAGTCAGTCGCATTGTAGATCCCATCGCACAGTTTTTGAACAAATGGAAGTCGCGGATCGAGCAGAGAATTGACTCATGCGTGAATATCTTCATCGTCAAACGCGTTGTGTTTCTAATGATTGTAGGGGCCGTGGCGGCAGGTTGGTACTTTGCATTTTTCGAGAACATCAGTGCGAGTGGCGGGCTCCGAGACCACACACGAATGCTCGCATTTGTGAACGAGGATGTCGATCCTGACAGAATACGCGAAACGTCCGAATTCCTCGCGAAAATGCCTCATTTTGCCGGATCTCAAGCCGACATAGCTACAGCAAGGTTTGTGCATGACTCGTTTTTGAGTTATGGCTTGCGTGCCGCCTACGATAAGCACAGCATTTTCCTGTCCCACGGCAACACGTCACTATGTGAGCTGTTCGACGAGAACGGCGAGACCATATTCACCTCGGATTTGCAAGAGGCGCAGGCACTGGACACAGGTGAGCTCAGTCAGAAGCAGCCCCCTACACAGATGAGTTTAGTCCTGCCCGGAGAGGCGTACGGGAAGCTTGTGTACGCCAATTTCGGCTCAGACACGGACTTTGATGGCGTCGACTGCGACAAGACAATCGCGTTGGTGAAAATCGGCTACGAGCCGTTGGGCGATGTTGCAATGCGAGCTCAGAGCCGCGGTGTTGCCGGGCTTTTATTTATGGCCGCCAAATCCGCCGACGAGCAGAGCTGGCCCGAGGGACGCGACTATCCAGCGGACGCGATCCCACAAGGAAGCCTTGGCTGGCCTCAGGTCTTTCCTGGCGATATATTGAGCCCAGGATGGCCATCGTCGGACGTTATGACGTTGTCACAGGCGAGCACTTACTTACCGAAACTTCCGGCCGCTGCGATCTCGTGGAAAGACGCACAGCCGCTCTTGAAGTCTTTAGAGGGCCACGGAGTCCGCGCTGCTGGGAACAATGGCTTCCCAGAAAACACGGAGTTCTGGACGGGCCCGAACGAAAACACCAGGCTGAAACTCGTGACAAACCCAATTGTCGAGAACCGGCACCAAATCCAGAACGTGATCGGCCAGATTAAGGGCAACGACGAGGAAGAGCGGCTCGTCGTTGTTGGCGCACGCATCGACGCGATGTGTTACGGCACGTCGCAGCTCGCTGGGCTCAACGTCATTATGGAGGCCGCGCGTGTGCTCGCAAATCTGCGGCGCAAAGAGCACTGGGATCCGCTGAGGACTGTGCAGTTCGTGCTGTGGGATGGTACAGCGCACAACTACGCGGGCTCGACTGAATGGGGCGAAGACGTTGCGAAGAGTCTGAACCACGAGGCCGTCACTTACATTGATTTGGATCTCGGGATTTCCGGATCCCAGCTGCAAGTGCGGGGCAACCCGATATTCGACTTCAATGACACGTTGAAGAAGATCCCACTGAATAAAGAACATTCGCTGCATGACGCCGTAATGGGTGAAACCACGCCAATTCCCGGGTACGGCAACCATCTTATATTTGAGGCCCATTCTGGAGTGCCTACCATCCAGCTCGGGTTTGTAGACGAGTCCCTAGTGCTGCCGAAAGACTCCTGCTTCGACTCGATCGAGTTTATGCACAAGTTTGGTGACCCGAACTGGGAGCGACACGCGGCACTCGCGCGGCTCGTTGCAAACCTCGTTCTAGAAGTCGCCGACGCTCCAATGTTGCCTCATAAATTCAACAATTTCGCAGAATCGATGGCTGACAACGCGTGGCGGGTTAAGCAGAGGGTCGATGAGAGGTTCGGTGCCGACTTTTTCGACTCGGACCGCGAGTGCCACGACTTGTTCAATAACATGCTCAAAGAGATCAACGCGGTGAAGGAGGCGGCGAAAATCCACGAGCAGGTTAAGAGAGATTGGACGCAGTACATGATTATGAACAAGGATAAATCCACGGGCAACCTCGCCGAGGTCTTGCCCGTAACACGCATGAGACACTACTGGAACGGTGTGGCCGACGCGGCGATTAAAAGCCTTGTTGACGTAAACGGGATCCTGGAGCGCAACTGGTACAAGAATCACTTTTTAGGCCCGCGGCGCAACCAGACGGTTGCGAGTGAACTTTCCGGAGTGTTTCCAGGCATCCAAGACGCCATTGATAGCCACAACCGAGATGGGCTGGCCAAAAGCCTGGAAGACGCGACCTCGCGTATCGCGCTGATTTCAGTCAAACTCAAGCAACTCATTTTTTAACCTGCATGTAAGAATAACAGCAACTCACTTATGAATTGTTTATGAACCTTATTGTACGAAAGAGAACCTCGAGGGCCCTAAATCTGCGCCCCACATACGTCGCGATTTTGCCCCAAGCTCACTATATTTCAACATCACGCGGCGGGTCCCTGACCCCTCCCGTTCTCGCCATGATTTCTTGGGTATTGCTTCTACTCGTTGTTTTTGTTGTATATAAGATTTACACCGGCGCAAACAGCAGCAACGAGTCGCCCGAATTAGACGCGCTAGAGATCCAGTCGTTCACACCACGTGAGCTCGCGAAGTATGATGGTAAGCAGGACTCACGAATCCTAATGGCAATTAAAGGGAAAGTCTACGATGTGACGAAGGGCAAAGCACACTATGGCCCAGGTGGTCCCTATGCCTCCTTTGCCGGCCGTGATGCGTCGCGGGCCCTTGCTAAGCACAGCTTTGACCTAAGCCTGCTGACGCCAGTAGACAACCCGATCGACACATTGACGGATCTTACGCCTGAGGAAGTCGCGGCCCTCGACCAGTGGATTGGATTCATCTCAGCGAAGTATCCGTACTGTGGCGAGTTCGTCAACTAGTGTACATTTCATGCAAAAAAATAAATGTCGAAACCACGTGTTCCCCGTTTGTCTCACTTATTGGGGGCAGTGGGCACCACGCCGCGGCTGGTTATTAATTTTGGCTGGGCCAGTAACCCATTCTGCTCCTTCAACTTACCTTCCCCGCTTTTCCTAATACTATTCAATTACCCAGTATTACGTATCGCCAGATAAATACCCTTTCCATGATAGCCTGGTAGAGGAGGGAGTCGCTCGTTTTTTTTGCACGGCCCGCAAAAATGCCGCAGCGTCGATGTTTTTATTCCGAGAACCGCTGGCCAGGAAGGAAAACCTCGCGAGGTGTCAACGGCGCGTTGCAGCATGGCGCTCCTTGATACGTTTATTTCCCATGTAAGGCAACCGCCCAGGTACGATAAAAGTGAGCGTATCCGGGTGCCGCCAGGTGCGGCCCGAACGTATCACGCCCCTGGCCCCCTTACACAATGCCCTGGCCCCAACATATGCACGTCTGACATTTGACAGCTCGGCTATCAGCGCATCACTTTAATCGCTGATTGAGAAGTAATGAAGTGACGGGAAGGATGTAATTTTAACATCATCGTAGATTGCTATTTCATACACATCAGGATATCGTGCAATTAATCTATAGCCGCTGTAGTCTGGTTCAGCCTAATGGGTGGGCGCAAAATATAGGCTCAGGGCACGTACACACGTGATACATGACATGTAAATGCGGACCAGGTGGCGAAGATTAGACATTTGGGACCGCCGCCGATCGCGGCGACTAACAAAAAAATCTGCCTAACAGGGCGCTTCAATGTGCCAAACTATGTACTACCCGAAAATTTCCAAAGCCTTACTGTGCATGCTTCCAGGCATGATTTTACCCATATGTAGTGCTTAGAGATTCTTCTTCCACCAGGGTTGCGTACTCGTTAGATCAGTTAATAAAACGAAATTCCAAGCGACGAACCAACGGAAGGAAGAAAAAACTGACAAAACGCTACAGCAGAGAGTTTTAAATCTTTTGCAGAGTTAATGACTCGCGGCCGCGAAAACAAACAATTTTTTTGCACTCATCCCGGGTGCCATAAGGTGTTTAACCGCCGAGACTATCTCGAGCGCCACGCGACGAACCATCTCAAGGTGAAGCCGTTCATATGCGTGCAATGCAACCGTCATTTCAGTCGCAAGGACCTCTACGACAACCATCTCACTACCAAACGCCACGCGCGCGTCACGCAAGAGGTCGAACTCGCAAGTTTCGAAAACAAGCTCGGATCCGGACAAGAGTCTCTCAGTGGAAGCTTCGAGGACACCATAATGCCGCTTGCGTCTCTGCAGCAGCACAAATCATTGCATCGTCAACAGCATCAACAGCATCAACAGACTCAAGTTCAGTCACAGGTGCCCTCGCGACCGCCGCCGGCGGGTACTACTAGTATGGGTACTCTCCAATTTGATCTTTCTGCTGAAGAGCTGGCCTCCCGCAGAAGATTCGCCGACCAGGCAACCGACGAGGTTATATTTCCTTACGAGGATGCGATGGTTATTGACAGCAGTGGCGGCATTCTCACTAAGGGCAACAAACAGCGCAGTGGTGAAGGGAGTACTTCGATCTCGACGGGCGCTGACTCGATTGTCGGTGACAACCCATTCATGCTCGATCAGCCGCTCGACGATCTTGCGTCTGATTTGGAAATCATGGAGAACTCGTGGCTGCTGCAGTTTGGTCGTCTCGACGACTACGATGCGGCGAAGTGTTCGAATTTGTTTGGATCCGGCCTCGACATTACCGAGTGGGCGCCCAAAACGGAACAGCCCTCAGAGATATTGCACTATACCGATGCTGGCCATTTGTGCTCAGAGATAAATGAACGCATGCACCGTGACATGGCTATGCAGACGCAAAACGTATACCGAGGATGGCGTGAGCCGTTAGAATACGATCCGATGGTCTGTGATTCTGTATCGGCTTCAGGGTCGCCGACGAGTGAATCTCCCGAGTCATTTTCCAGTGCAAAGGATATGGCCGACAGGATTGACGCCGCGCGGTCTGACACATCAAGGTCTGAGACCTCAAGACTCGACGGTTCGCGTTTCGACGGCTCCCAATCTGCGACTCCACGGTCAGAATCCTCGCGGTCAGAATCGTCCCGACAGGGCACTATGCCGAATCACTATATGTGGTTTTTTGATGATATGTTTGACACGGAAATGGCGAAGTATGGCTATGAATTGTGCTATGAAAATCAGGTAAGGATGAGCACTGCTCGATCCGAGCAGTACCGGCTCCTGAATGGGCCTGAAGACGAGCGCAGGGACGAGCAACGAAGGAGAAGAGATAGTTTTGAAGCAGACTTGGAGCAGGCGTGTTCTCTGCTGAGCAAATGCGGTGACAGCCAAACGGCGTCTGCTCCAGTCAACCTCGACTTCGTGCTGTCATTCCCGCAGATGCTTGCGCGCCCGGACTCGCAGAAGGTCGCCGAGGTGCAGGGAATCTTAGGCGACCTTCCTCTGTCCTGCGTGATGCGCAGCATTCACACGGCGATGCTGCAGATAAGACCCTTTAGCTTCCTTTTCCATCCAGCGACGTTCAACATAAACTCTGTGCATCCCGTTTTAGTCGCAGCAATGACTCTTCTGGGTCTGTCGTTGAGCTCTGATGCTCAGGACAATGCTGCGGCGCAGAGCGCGTTCCCGCAAGGATTTTTGCATGCCTATGAAGCGATGCTAGAATTCAACCCAGCGGTGAGAAAGATTGATCTTAAGGCGATGAATGTGCTGCAAGCTTACTGCTTGTTGCTGCGGTACAAACGTCTCATATTGCTTGGCGACGGTCGGCCAGACTCTCTCGACACAAACACGGTCATGGGATACGCGGCGGCTGTTTTCCTCAATCGCGTCGCTGCAGCTGTGCCGTCAGTCAGCAAGTGCAAGAGGTCCTCCTCAGGGGCGAAGGGCCAGCAGCGTATATGGACTTCCATAAGTGCCGAGGGCTACCTGTTCCATCAAGGTGCCGATCCCGAGGCGCAGTGGCGCGAATGCGTCAACTTGGAATCGCTCAAGCGCATCGCGTACTTTGCGCTTTACACGGATACAGAGGCGATTCTTAGGCACGAGCGCACAGATATGATGTCCGCTTTCAATTTGGATATCCATATGATTCTCCCGGAGCCGTTATGGCTGGCTAGATCATGCCAAGAGTTCTTCTATATAACCTCTGGTGCGGGTGTAATCGAGAATGTGCCATACTTGGGGTTGATCAAGAGTCTTGTCCGGTTCCCGCGCTCTGCGCAACTTGGTGACTCGGTCACCGAGAGCCGTGTAGCGGGCAAACTTATCACACCCATGACTCTGCGTATAATTGCCGCGGGCATTGTTCTTGTGACGTGCCGTATCACAGAGTTCCTGCCGTACACGTCCTCGGTGCGCAATCCAACTGCGTCGTCTGCGTCGTCAACATCATTGGAGAACTCGTCTTCCTACTCACGGAGCATGGAAACCTATGCGACGGGCGAAATTTTCCGTCGGTTCGACCAGAATGTCTTGACCAGGTTGTACCGGGGGCTGGATGAATGGTACCGATACTTCACCCTGAAGTTCGGCGCTTTTACCGAGGAAGTGATGCACTGTGATCGCAGCGTTTGTCTTCCGCTGCTCGACATGGACGATCCCACGCAGTGCAGTGACGTAGGAGGCGTGCCGCAATACGCGGCGATCATATTCCTGAGTCACAGCGCGAGCTTCATTTTCATCCACGACGACATGCCGGTTGTGCATCAGGTAACGGCGAATCTCGCGCAGTGGCTCGACTCATCGCAGCCGAAAACAGCCTTCAAACAGCACCTCTACATGCCGTTGTATACGAACTGGGTTCGCACAGACGAGGCCAAATGGCTCCTGCGTGCCTGCTTGTTGTATCTCGCTTGGATCAATGCGCTGGGTGGGTACAGACTGCACTCGCGAAGCCGGTTCTTGTCGTCAATGGTTTACGTCGCGGCGATTGTGATGTGGCTGAATGACTGTGCGAGCGATGCAGATGCGTCGGCGCGGAGCTCCGATGTGCCGCCGCTGATTCTCGACGACTATGTCTTCATGGATGATGCCGTTGAATACATCGACTGCTTGTACAGAGGGCTATGTGGAAACCCCACGGAACCTCCGAAACGCGCGATCGGCAGTTTGTTACTGCTCGCGGCGTGCATTCTCTACAACGGCAAGGACTCACGGCCGCTCGTGAACATGATTGTGCGCCTCATCATGACCATCCACCCAAAATACACGACCGAGCAACTTTTCTCGGTCATTGAGCGGGCGGGTGAAGTTCATAAAGCGCGCGCCGAGCGCGCAGAGAAGCGTTTACACCCCGAGCATGCCTCTGACGCATCGCCGAGCGGCGGGTACACAAATGCAGCAGCGTCGAACTATGAGGCTTCGAATGACGTGAGAAGTGAGGTCACAGCGGGATTCCGATGAACGAGTTTAGAGGCTGATTATATGAGACGGTTTAGAGAAGGCGTCGAAACATGGGTGTTAGACGTGTTTTACATTAACGAGAGAGATGAATTCGTAATGGTGTGTATATATTTGTGTTGTCAATCGTTTTTAATGCTATAAAAAAGCGCGAGCCTTGTTCTACTGATGCGGCTTCGTTGCTGCAGTCACGTGTAAGCTATTTATTAAGCGGGCGTGGTTCGACGAAACCCGACCTACCCGAAGGCCTGACGGCACGAACACCAGGTTTCCATTTGTAAAAGTAGAATTCAATACTGTTGATTGCGTTTGACCATTCTCTTCTTTCGAGATTAGAAATTTTTGCCCTTTTTTTTCTAGTCATAAAAAAACAAGGGGCGAATAGCCGAGATCGCCTGCCGCATTGAGGTCAGAGTTGCCACCACCCTAGGACCCAATCGTAGTCAAACATCCTTGAAACACCTCCTTCCTCAGCATGGTAGAGGCGACGACAGAGCTGACGGTGACGGTAATAGCCGCGGATGCTCTGTATAAGCGTGACTTGCTGCGGAGCCCCGATCCGTTTGTCGTTCTGACCGTAGATGGTGGGCAGACGAAAACAACGTCGATTATCAAGAAAACGCTCAATCCATACTGGAACGAGACGTTCAAGGTGAATGTCACGCCAGCATCGAAGCTTGTTCTGCAAGTTTTCGATCATAAAAAGTTCAAGAAAAAGGACCAGGGATTTCTTGGCGTCATCAACGCGACCGTCGGCGATCTGCTCAGCCTCGACGAGGGCGGCGAGAAAATGGTCACCAGAGACCTCCGCCGCAGCTCAAACGCCGATGCGCAGCCGGTGAGCGGGCGTCTACTCATGTCTGTGTCCTGCAAGCCGCGACGCCGCGCGAGCGCGAACACGGCAAGCTCGTCGCATACGCGGCGCACAAACGGGTCGAACAGTGCGCCATCCATGCCGGCTGCGCCGGCTAACTCGGGCACTGCGGGATCGGCCAGTGGCGGCGTCGGCGACGCCGGTGGTGCGAGCGGCGCGGGTGCGGCCGCCGCGAACGCGAGCGGCACGACGACGACGTCGCCGTCGGCGCTGTCTCCATTCGAGGACCAGTATGGGCCCCTGCCTACGGGCTGGGAGCGGCGCACGGACAACCTCGGGCGCACGTACTATGTAGATCACTCGACGCGCACGACGACGTGGACGCGGCCGGCAAACGACGCGTCGGAGCGCGCGGAGCGCGCGCGCACGAACACGGCCGATGCAGAGCGTCGGCAGCTGCAGCACCGCACGCTGCCCGAGAACACCACGGGCTCGAGCACGTCGTCGGCAACAACGACCGGCGTCGTGAACACGGGCGCGACAACGGCTGGTTTGGGCGAGCTGCCGCCGGGCTGGGAGCAGCGCGTGACGCCCGAGGGCCGGCCCTACTATGTGGACCACAACACGCGCACGACGACCTGGGTCGACCCGCGGCGGCAGCAGTACATCCGGCTGTACGGGCCAAACGCGCAGGGCTCGATGATCCAGCAGCAGCCGGTGAGCCAGCTCGGGCCCTTGCCGTCTGGGTGGGAGATGCGGCTGACGAACACGGCGCGTGTGTATTTTGTCGACCACAACACGAAGACGACGACGTGGGACGACCCGCGGCTGCCGTCGTCGCTCGACCAGAACGTGCCGCAGTACAAGCGCGACTTCCGGCGCAAGCTAATCTACTTCCGGAGCCAGCCGGCGCTCCGCATTTTGCCGGGACAGTGCCACATCAAGGTGCGGCGCGACCACATTTTTGAGGACTCATACCAGGAGATCATGCGGCAGACGCCGCAGGACCTGAAGCAGCGGCTGATGATCAAGTTCGACGGCGAGGAAGGGCTCGACTACGGCGGAGTCTCGCGCGAGTACTTCTTCCTGTTGTCGCACGAGATGTTCAACCCATTCTACGGCCTGTTTGAGTACTCGGCCCACGACAACTACACGCTGCAGATAAACCCGCATTCCGGCATCAATCCGGAGCATCTCAACTACTTCAAATTCATCGGCCGCGTTGTCGGCCTCGCCGTTTTCCACCGCCGCTTCCTCGACGCGTTCTTCATCGGTGCCTTCTACAAAATGATCCTCGATAAGAAGGTCGTGAGCGAGGACATGGAAGGCGTTGATGCCGAGTTCCACCGTAATCTCGAGTGGATGCTCGACAACGACATCACGGACGTGCTCGACTTGACGTTCAGCGTCGAGGATGACAACTTCGGCGAGAAGCGCGAGCTCGATCTCAAGCCGAACGGCCGCAACATTGCCGTGACGAACGAGAACAAGCTCGAGTATGTGCAGCTCGTGACCGAGTGGAAGATCGAGACGCGCGTGAAGGAGCAGTTCACGGCCTTCCGCACGGGGTTCAACGAACTCATCCCCGAGGACCTCGTGAACGTTTTTGACGAACGCGAGCTCGAGCTGCTCATCGGCGGCATTTCGGAGATCGACGTTGATGACTGGAAGAAGCACACAGACTACCGCGGGTACTCTGAAAACGACCAGGTCATCCAGTGGTTCTGGGAGTGCATTCGCCACTGGGACAGCGAGCAAAAATCGCGGCTGCTTCAGTTCACCACTGGAACGTCGCGGATTCCCGTCAACGGGTTCAAGGACTTGCAAGGATCGGACGGCCCGCGCCGGTTCACCATCGAGAAGGCCGGCGACCAGCGGTATCTTCCGAAGTCGCACACATGCTTCAACCGCGTCGACTTGCCGCCATATAAGGATGCGGCGACGCTCGAGAAAAAGCTGGCCATTGCCGTTGAGGAAACAGTTGGATTTGGCCAGGAATAATCTTGGCAAGAGGCACGGCAGCAAAACTAGCAGAACTAAAACTGGCAAAGACGCGTGGGAAAGCGGATAGTAGGAATTCAAGTTTAGACTATATAAGATGCAAAGCATCCGCAACTACAATACTTCAGCAATTTCGTATCCAAATTAGCAGGAGGTTTATGGAAGTATCGACAGAAGTGTCTTGACAAGCGTCTTGACAAGGCGTCTCGGCGAAAGTATCTTATAAAGTGTATCATAAAGTGTATCTCATAAAGTGTATCTCATAAAGTGTATCTCATAAAGTGTATCTCATAAAGTGTATCTCATAAAGTGTATCTCATAAAGTGTATCTCATAAAGTGTATCTCAAAGTGTATTTCATAAAGTGTATTTCATAAAGTGTATCTCAACAAACTTATAGAGTGTATCTCAAAGTGTATCTCAAAGTGTATTTCAAAGTGTATCTCAAAGTGTATCTCAAAGTGTATCTCAAAGTGTATCTCAAAGTGTATCTCAAAGTGTATCTCAAAGTGTATCTCAAAGTGTATCTCAAAGTGTATCTCAACAGAAGCATCTCGCCAAGTATCTCTCAACCAAATCACAATGTTCATAAATTAAGTCAGTCTACTTAAACAAACTTCGTCACAATCGTTGTCGCGCTCGTCGCACCCGCAAGATCCTCGATCTCGCTCGTGTGCTCGTCGAGCTGCGCGCTGAGCAGCAGGTTCTCCAGCCGGTTCGGCTCCTCAGGCATGGCAAACAGCGACTTCCACTCGTCGAGGGGGAGCTGGTCCGAGTCCGGCTCACCGGCCTCGAACCGCTCAAGGCGTTCAGCGTTCTCGGCTTTGCGCTTCTGCTGCCACGCCGCGACCTTTTGCCGCTCACGCACGAGCTGGCGCTGGTAGTAGTTGTAGTTCCCTTGCTCGTAGTTCAGCTCGTCGATCGTGTCCATTGCCGCGTCGCCACGGGCCTCCAACACTTTCTGATCCGAGACTTTCAGCGACTCGTTTGTGCTGTTCATCTTCTGCGGGTGCGTAACAAGATAATGCTGAGCGAACCGATGGGCCAAGACGGGGGTCTCGAGAACGACGCGCAGTTCCTGGAGAAGGTTCGTGAAGTCGACGCCGTGCTCTAAAAGCCGCTCGGTTGTGATTTTGCCCTCGTTCGTCGCCTCGCGCAGCGCAATGAACTCGGGGCTCAACCGGAACGCGCGCAGGTTCGCAGCTCCGGACGCGCGGCTCAGCGCAATGTCGTTCACAAGCAAAAACGAGTCCGCGTTCTTCTTGTGCAGCTGCCACAGCTGGTCGAAGATGTGCGTGTCGTAGATCGCGCCGACAGAGCTGCTGAGGTACCAGCCCTCCACGTGTCTGTCTGAGCCAACTTGCGACAGCTTCGCAACCATCGCGTCCACGTATTTCTGTGTCTCCTTGGCCATGAGCTGCGCACCGCTGCCTTCGACCATCTGGCGCGGCAGGGCAAAGCTCTCTGTAACGACTATCTCGTTCTCATCCTCGCGCTCCTCGGGCCCCGTACCAAGCAGCACTCCACCGGCTGCCGCGGGGAACGCGCCGTAAAGGTGGCCGGTGATCTGGATAACAGCGGCGAGATCCAACTTGACCGACATGGTGAAAAATTCAGAGAACCCTAACTCTGCGCGAGCTAGGAAAAAAAGACCGCGTCTACAACTAATTGCGAGTTTAGTGCTCAGCCTTTGAATTTCATGCAATTTATGTATTTAGTAGAGCGCTATGTAGCTAACCACGGAGAACGGAATACTAGATCGCGACGATCGTGAGTTCGCGCATCTGCATCAGCGTCTGCTCGACGTAGGAGTCCAGCTGCCCATTCGCATACTCATCGCGGACCTGCGGCTCGAGATACTGCTGGACCTCCGCGAGACGCGTGTATGACTCCGTGCAGAAGCGGAGCTGGATCTTGACGAGCGCTTCGAAGCTGGGGTCGAGGTACGGCACGCGCAGATCAACAAGCTGCGGCAGCTCGGCGGTCAGCTGGTCATTCAATTGAGTGTAGAGCTCGCGGCCGGCGGCCTCTTCACGCTCGGCCATAGGCAGCTTCGTGACGTCCTTGGATGGGTGGTCAATGAGCCGCTGCGTCTTTGCCCTTAAACGGTCGTAGTCGAGCAATTTATGTTCGCGTTTCTTGATGGCTTCGTTGATATCGGTGAAGTACGACGTGAACCGCATGATCGGCTCCAAAACGGTCTCTCTGAACGGCTCGTCGAGCTCCTTCATGCCTTGCTTGTCCAGATCCTGGATCGTGTTGAGGTAGTGCTTCGCAACGTTGTCGCGGACGCCGGCGTCACCATAGAAGGCATCAATTGACTCGGCGATCTTCAGCTGCGTCGCCGCCATCGCTCGTAGAGCATCGAGGTACCCTTTCGACTCATTCTGCAACAACAGCGCTGTTTGCTCCATCTGCCGGAAGCGTCGCTCCTCAAGCTCGAATTCGCGGTCCACAGAGTGCTCGACCTGGCCGGTCTTCTGCATCACCTGCGTCCCGGCGCGGTTCACCGCTTTCTTGAATCCTGACCAAGACATGTGTGAGAACCCTAGCAAATGGGGCCGCACAACCGGTTCTGGCGCCTCGCGTTCCGGCCCGGCGGCGCCCTGCGACCTTGCCGAAATGCCTAACAAGTCAATTGTTTTTTTTTTCGATGTAAAGAAGTCAATGTAAAAACATGCTCGTACACATGCTCGTATAGACACATGCTCATATAAACATATCGTATGAATATCTGGATAGGCGTGAATGCCTATCTTAAATTAGATATCGCTGTGGTCGCATTGCTAGCTACAAAGCCAGGACGGTAAAGCCAGGACGGTAACGCCAGCGCCCAAGGGAATACCGTTTATATCACACTCAAATCACACACACAAGACGTGCGCATCCTTCAAACTTTCACGGGTCTTGCACAATACTCTCTCGCTGTTTTAGAGCTTTGCGCTTTAAATAAAACTCACCCGGATTGTTCATCGCATATCTCCATCCTTCTTTCTTACCCGTCAGCTGTTTGTCACACTCCTGTGTTTTGCGGAAGTTCTGAATCCGCTCGACCATGTACCCGAGCGTCGACTCGGTCCAGTCCTCTTTCCAGTTCGGAGAGAACTCATTCATAGCCATTCCCTGTCCCACCGAGTTCCGGAAAGTGACGCATGCATCGTTGCCTGAAAACAGCCACATGGTACATTCGTCGTCCTTTTCGCAGGCCTTGATGCACAAGTCCTTGTTTTGCGCCTCCTCATTGTCGAAGAGGCTCGCGTCAATGCCAGTGTTTGAGTAGTCGATGTACCAATTGCGCTTCTCGGGAACAACTTCAGGCATGATGAACTCTTCGTAAAAGTCCGCATACGTCACCTTCTTGCTGCCGGTGGACACCTCCCAGTTGTACAGTTGCTCAACCTCCCAAGGCTGGATTTGGTGGAAAGTTCCTACGGCATTGCACCACTCGGAGAATACGACGTGAGTGCGCCAGATAGGATCACCTTGGAATTGACCGACCTCATTTATTTGCAAGTGGTAGTTCGTGCTAGTATGCGCCGATTTTGAGAACGTTCGCGCGAGAGAAGTGTCACCACAGCATACGCCTATCGCGGCGCGTCCTCCATTTTCCACTATGACCTGGGCGCTCTCCAAAGTGTCGCCAAACATCTTGGCCAACGCGCCACGGCTGAAAACAATTCCCGACCCGCCATGAGCAAATCTGTCTCGATCGGGGCCAACTCCTTTTCCCAAATAGAAGACCTCGTTGGGGTCTTTATCTCGAACAACTTCCTGGAGAGTCGAGGCCAGGATATAAGAGTCTGCGTCAATCATGACGTACCAATCGAAGTCGGGGTGGTTGACATATGCATGCGCGTATGCCGGAATGTTTTTAAACCTATCGAGTCTCCAGCCAGAATCCGGTTCTCTAGGAAGACTGATCTTCTGGGTATCCCAGTGCCAATTCTCGGCCTTGCTCTGCCGCCGTAGACGATAAGCCTGCAGAGCAGGGCCATTTAGAGTATCCTCATCCAGAAAACTCAATGCATCGATGACTGCTGTATTGTCAATGACGGTGGCTTCGTCTGCATACACGGCATGATGTGGGAAAGTGTTCAAAGTCGAGCTTATATGCACCGGCAGTCTCGTGTACGCGACCTCAATTCCGGTTTTAATGAGCAAGAAGGTGCGGCTTGTCACTGGGTGCGGGGAGGAATAAGATTGTTTTTGTGCAAGCGGCGGCTCTGAGTCAAGCTCAGACCTTGGACGTGCGAGTGGTCCGAGATTGAACACAAAAAGCAAAACTATCAGCACTGCGATCAGCGCGTATAGGACTCGCCTGGGCAACATGCTTCGACGCATGTGGGACGTATCACTGAAGTCGCTGCAATGTATCAAATGGTATATCTAAAGTCGAGACTGTATCGTTCCTTGATCTGATACATAATAAATCCGTTCGCGTTTTGCCCTAACCTATAAGTACTAGCGGCTATTCCATTAGGGAACGTCATGTCTTGGCGGCAGGCCCATCCTGTGGTAAGGGCTACTCTTCCGGCTCGAAGACAGACCAATTTTATCACGTGACTTTGCCCTATAACTGAAACGGAGATTTTGTGCACCGGGATATCCAAACAAGACCTGGCACGAATTTCGCAGTCCGTATGACTTCGCTCAGCAATGCTAATTATCTAGGTATCTCGCGTTTTTGACCTCCGCAAATAACTTCTACCCTAACTAAATCAAGCTTTGGGAGGAACCTCCCAACATTTTTTCGCATCACGGCTGTGCTGCGTGAAATTAGGCGAATGAGGAACCAGCTGTTCCTTAACACCAAAATCATATTGATAGTCCAAACCATAACATCATAACTTTTTGCGTCTGATGAGTCTGAATATAAAGCAGTGGATTCCGCCAGAAAATGGGCAGTCTCCGCCCGCCACAAAGCAGCTGTCGCCGTCGCAAATGGCGCAGCCCATTCAGGGAGGCCAGACCCACCAACCGGCCCCGCTCGCACCGCAGACTCAGAATCACGGCGTCGTGTTACCTGGTTTCATGCCGCCCGTTCAGCAGCAGGGCTATCAAGCACCACAGAGCTTCCCGGGATTCCCGCAAAATTTCCCGCAGAGCTTCAGTCCGCAGGAGTTCCCTCCGCAGGCCTTCGCAACGCAAAATTTCCCGCCACAAAACTACGCCGCGCAAAATTTTGCGTCGCAGAACTACACGCCTCAGAGCTTCGCGCCGCCGAGTTTTCCGGCGCAAGACTTCCCGCCTCCAGCCAGAAATTCTTACCAGCAGCACTCGTTCCAATCGCAGAGGTTCCAGCCCCGCGCATTTCACCCAGATGGTTATCATTCGCCCGAGCCGCGCTCGGAGACTCCTCACAAATCGGATAGTTCAATTCCGCAAGGCATAAGTTCATCAGCCACTTCTGCGCCACTGAAATTCTCAGTGTATAAGGGAGGCGCGTCGGCTTCTGATGAGGCCCATTCTGAGGCGGCCAGTTCGGTGGTACCAGAAGGGGAAGCCTCTGGAGTAACAAAGTCAAACGCGAATCTAGGCACACAGAGCGCGAGCGGCGCACATGGCTCAGATAAGTCGGGTGCGCGCAAAACACATGTGGAAAGTGCACAGGATCCAACAACGGCAGCCGCCGAAGCAATGACGGGTCTGCGGCGGCTTAAACCGAACACGCATGAGCTGAAGTTGGTCCACGAGGCGAAACGCGTCCACAAGCGGAGCTACCAGTCGCTCATGAACACGCCGCGACTACCGCCGCTGAAAAAACGCGATGGAGAGGCTCTTTGGCGCGAGGATATCCAGTACGACTTTTTGCACGCCATTTTCTCGGACAAGACGCCGGCATTCACGAACCCGTTGCAGGAGAACCGGAAATGCTCGTTTGCCGATGTGTACCTCGATGCGATGGCGAATTCGACGAAATGCTCGAAGATTCTTGGTGAGAAGCTGACCCACGAGCGGTCAAGAGGCGTCAAAATCGCTATGGTGTGCTTGCTCGTCAATTGGGGCCGCATGAATACGACGCTCAACTTTTTCCCCGAAATGCGAACGGTGCTGAGAACCTATCACCCGATCCCGAGCTTGCAAACTCTGAATTCGCAAGATTACAAGCAGTTGCAGGATGCGCCGCGGTTGAAGTCGATCCTGAAGGGCGCCTGTGAGGGCTCGAGCGAGGTGCACAGTCTCGAGAGTTTAGAGAAAATCACAACGATTCCGCGCACGAACGCGATTAATTTGGTGTTTTTGATGTCGAATTACTCTCAGGACGTTGAACTGAAACTCATTCCTGTGAGCGGCTCGTTCAATTACTCGGATCTTATCATGGACGTCACAAAGTCGTCGAAGTCGCGGGCACGCGCATTTCTGTGGCTTGTGTGGGCCTACCTCGAGGCACCAACGATCGGGGACAACACTAATAACCCGTTCGGCCAGAAATTCCCCCTCCCGGAGGCCCTCTCGCCCGAGGATATTGACAAGGAGAACATCAATACTCCGGCCGAGCTCGTGTTTGGAAACCAAATGACGCTGCAGCGCATTTCCATTCTCGGGAACCCGCCTGAAGACGCGAAGCAGCAATCTAAAAGCAAAGACGAAAAAGCAGCAAAGCAGCACCCGGAAGCCAGCGACTCAGGCGCGAAATTGGTGAAGCCGCTTGTTTTGCAGCGCCCCAAACTGCGGAGTGCGAAGGATCGAAGGCTGCTCGAGGAATTCAACCACGTCCTCAGCCTCAAAAGGAAAGTGTACCGCCAACGCCGACTCAAGAGAATGGATGCGATTGGCGACACGCTCAAAAAGATCAATGACGTGGATGCGCTTTACGACAGCGACGAGGATACGGCAAAGGCTCAGACCTCGGTCGAAAATATCCCCCGAGGCGTACTCTCTTTAGGACTCGGAACGAAGTACGCAGATTACGGCGAGCGGTGCCTCGCCTCAGCATTGGCATTGAAGCGCGCAGCGAGAAAAGTAGCGTCACGTGCGAAGTAATATGGAATTCGAAATAGAAATACACAGAAGCTTCGACGCCTAGAAAAAATATCATACAGCTAATGTAAAATAGTGAGTTTTTGCTCGTATGCAAAGCTTTCCCTGTACGCTCCTGCGTTGAAGCGGTAAAATCCCCCACGGCTTGTGACTTGAGGGTATAATTTTTCATGGACCGAAAGCAGATCTTCATTGAATCGGCTATCCAGTCAGAAGCGCTGGCCTTCGGCAGCTTCACTCTGAAGAGTGGCCGCCAGAGCCCGTACTTCTTCAACTTGGGAAAGTTCTGCAGCGGCAGCGTTTTGTCAGCCTTGGCGACTGCCTATGCGAAGGCGATCATTGACGAGAACATCGAGTTTGACGTACTTTTTGGGCCTGCATACAAAGGCATCCCATTAGCGGCGCTCGCAGTGGCCAAAATCTCCGAGCTCGACCCGAAGCGCGGCAATATCGAATACGCCTACAACCGGAAAGAGGCCAAAGACCACGGCGAGGGCGGCAATCTTGTCGGTGCGCCGCTAAAGAACCGCCGCGTCCTAATTATTGACGATATCATCACGGCAGGTACGGCGATCACCCAGGCGGCTGGCCTGATTAAGGGCGCCGGGGGCCTTGTCGCCGGCATTGTGATTGCAGTCGACCGCCAAGAGAAGCTGCCTGGCGACTCGCAGTCCGCTCTGCAGAAAGTGTCGGCGAACTTGGGCGTGCCGGTGTTCAGCATTGTGTCCTTTGCCGACATCATTGAGGTTGTGCGTCCGCAGCTCAGCAGCGAGCAGATCGAGGCAATGGAGAAGTACAAGGCCGAGTATGGTGCTTGATAAATACCTTTATAATAATAATACAAAATTCATCTTCGTAGTCTCTTTCTAACCTGTGCAAATTTCCGGTTCGGTATCCCCGGAACGCCCGGCGTCGACTCTCGCGACGTCGAGTCCGGCTGCGCGCCGAAGGGAGGCGGCTGCTGCTGCTGCAGTGGTTGCTGGAGCGGCGCAGCGGGCTGGAACGGAGCCGCGGGCGGCGCGCCGAATGTGAATGCCGGCTGCGGCGTCATCGCCTTAGACCCAAACGCAGAGCCGGTGCCGTTGCTCGGGTTGCCGAAAGGCGCAGCACCTGCAGTGGGGGCTGCTGCCGACGGCAAGGCGCCGCCAAAGGCGCTTGGTGTGCTGCCAAAGGTGAACGCCGGAGTCAGCGGTGTACTGCCAGCACCGGCTGTTGTCGCACTGCCGAGTGGTTGGCCTGTTTCCATCGGATTCGCCGGGGGCACGAACGAGAACGGTGTAGATGCTTTCGGGCCATTAGAAGGTTCCTTCCCGAATGTGAAGGTCGGTGCTGTCCCCGACATCGGCGGGGTGTTGCTGAAGCCAGCGGCCGGCTTGTCGCCGCTGGGATTCGCCGAAAAATCGAATTTCGGCGCGGCGATCTGCGCAGTGCCGGGCGCGTTGAAAGTGAACGCGGTCGCTGGTTTGTCTCCGGGGTTGCTTGCGCCGAAGGTGAATTTCGGCGTTTCTGCGGGCTTCTCAGTTGACGGACCAGCTTTGTCTGCACTGCCGTTCGTGCTTCCGAAAGAGAATGTCGGCTTCTCAGTGGTCTTAGCAGGCTGGCCAAAGGTCGGTGCCAGCTTGTCGGTGGACGCAGTAGCCGGTCCACCGAAAGTGAACGCAGCTGGCTTCCCTGCGGGCTTATCCACGGGCTTATCCGCGGGTGTGTCAACATTATTCGCAGCAGGCGTCTCAGCGGACTTGCCGAAAGTAAACGCAGGCGCTGCAGCAGGCTTTTCGGCGGGGGTGGGCGGCTTGCCAAAGTTGAATGCGAGCTTTTCTGCCGGTTTGGCCGCAGGAGCTCCGGGCTTGGGTGTGTCTGCGGGTTTACCGAACGAGAAGGTCGCCTTTTCCGTAGGCTTTTCAGCAGGTTCTGCGGGTTTCCCGAATGAGAACGCTGGCTTTTCAGCAGCAGGTTCTGCGGGTTTCCCGAATGAGAACGCTGGCTTTTCAGCAGCAGGTTCTGCGGGTTTCCCGAATGAGAACGCTGGCTTTTCAGCAGCAGGTTCTGCGGGTTTCCCGAATGAGAACGCTGGCTTTTCAGCAGCAGGTTCTGCGGGTTTCCCGAATGAGAACGCAGGCTTTTCAGCAGCAGGCTCTGCCGGTTTCGGCGGCTTGTCTCCAGGAGTCCCGAAATTGAAGGAAGCCTTGGGCGCCGGCTTATCGACAGATGATGCGAAAGAGAATGCCGGCTTCTCTGACTTGTTCTGCGGCTTGTCGTTCTGAGCCGGCTCTTTCGCCTTGCCGTTAGAACTCCCAAATGAGAACGCGGGATTGTCCGCAGGCTTCGCGGCTCCTTCTGGCGGGCTGAACGAGAAAGCTGGCTTCTCCGTCTTACCAGGGGCTGCTTCAGCCGACTTGTTGAAGGAGAAAACCGGCTTCTCCGCTGACGGCTTTTCTGCGGGCTTTTCATTAGAGGCCTTCTCTAAAGCAGGCTTTTGCCACAGTTTCGGAGTGCTTGTTGGCCTCTGCGGTAGTTTGAAAGTCGGCTTCTCCACCTCCTCTCCTTTTTCCTCTTCTTCAGAGTCACTCGCATATAAAGACGGCGCCGCAAAGTACCCGGGCTGCTTCTTCCGCTCGTCTGTGATTTCCACGTCGGGGGTGCTGACGAGCTGCAGCCGCCACGTCGTCACTGGCCGGCGCTGTTTCGCGACCCTGCTCGCGTCTTTGCTCGCTTCACGTTTAGACACGTCAGCCCGCAGCGTCTGCTTAGCGGCACGCTTTGCCTGGAGAACTGGTTTGCTAACCTCGACACTCCCCGACACTTCGACTTGTTCGGCAAGCCGACCCAAAGAGTCGACACCCTCAGCAACTTCGATTTGCTCAGCGACCTCGACGCGTCTCGGCGTCTCGAACTTCGAGGCTTCAGCGATCCCTGCTCTTGAATCTGCGAGTTCGTGGGCCGTGCTCTGCAGCTTGCGGTTCGCGAGCGCTTGTCTATACGCTTCGACAATGACGCATCCTTGCACCGCCGGGTCGTTCGCGCCCTCGACGAACGACCAATTGATCCTAGGCGGCACGCTGGGATCGGTTGAGTACTGCAGCAGAGACGGGTTCTTCTCTTTTGTTTTGAGATCGACTACGACCTCTTCAGTTGGCGAGGCCTGCGACGACTCTGGGGCATCAGGAATCGGCCCCCACTCGTGGGACTCGAACCAAACTTTCGAGTAGTCCCTGACACTGCCATAAAGCCGCGAGGCTGATCGCGTTAGGGACCCGAGTACGGACTTTGGCGCTTGTTTCCGCGCGTAGGGCGTCTGTTCGCGCCGGAACAGCGACCTTCTGGAGGCTCCCATCCAGAGTAGATACTAAACCTAGGAAGGTGAAAACCACGTGAGTGGAAAAAAGAATATTCACATACAGACTAAACAATCGAATTGAAAAAAAATGGTCAGCTTCTCGTGCGAGGGCTGCAATGACACAATGGTCAAAAAGAAGGTCGCACCACATATGAGTTGGTGCAAATCCCCGGTCACATGCATTGACTGTAGCCAAACTTTTCATGACCTGCCGCACCTGCGTGAGCACAATCAATGCATGACTGAGGACCAGAAGTACCAGGGGAAGCTCTACCAGCCCAAAGTGAAGGCCGCCAAGACGGCCAATGACAAGCCGCTGGAGAAGGTCGATAAGATTAAGGCTGAGAAGAGCGCGAAGAGTGAAAAGACCGAAAAGAAGGATACGAGCGAGAAGAGTGAAAAAACTGAGAAGAAGGATAAGAAGGATAAGAGCGAGAAGAGTGAAAAAACTGAGAAGAAGGACAAGAAGGATAAGAAAGCGAAGGACGCGAAAGATAAGGCCGAGAAGACGCAGGCCAAAAATATTCCCGTTCGGGTGACGAAGCAAAAACCGCTGAAGAAAGTTCTGAAGCAGCTGCGCAAGGAACACAAGTTGAGCGAAACAGATCTACTCGAGAAAATCACGCTCTCGCCGGAGGGCCAGCTATTCCTCGCTAATTGACGAGCTGTGAGTTTGATCCCGAGGCACCTAGTGCAACTACGAGCATATATCTCCCTAAATGCAAAAGTCTAATGCCATAGTTTACGAAGAACCAAATATACGGCCAGATACGCGGACACAACCACCTCCTGCGAGCAGACGATCTTGTCGAACATCGCCGAGCTTTGCCAAACCCAAGCCGCCACCATGTTCAGGAACTCGTACGACAATGATACGGTGACGTTTTCGCCGACAGGACGGCTTTTCCAGGTGGAATACGCTCTAGAGGCGATCAAGCAGGGCTCGGCGACCGTCGGCATCTGCTCGAAGACGCACGTCGTGCTTGTGGCGCTGAAGCGGAACGCCGAAGAGCTCGGCTCGTACCAGCGCAAAATCACGCGCGTCGACGATAATATGGGCCTGGCTCTAGCTGGACTAGCACCCGACGCCCGTCTGCTGTCGAACCGCTTGCGCAGCATGAGCATGCGTGAGCGGCTGATCTTCGACCGGCCGCTCGCCGTGAACGCCGCCGTTCAGGCGATTGCCGACAAGGCGCAGGTCAACACGCAGCAGTACGGCAATCGCCCCTATGGTGTCGGGCTGCTCATTGCCGGCGTCGACGACAAGGGCCCGCATCTCTTTGAATTCTTGCCCAGCGGCTCGACACTCGAATACATCGGCTCGGCAATCGGGGCACGCTCGCAGGCGGCGCGCACTTACTTGGAGCGCCACCTAGAGGAGTTCGCCGACACAGACCTCGAGCAGCTCGTCGTGCACGGCCTCAAGGCGCTGCGCGACACGCTGCCCCACGACAAGGAGCTCACCATGCAGAACACGTCGATCGCCGTTGTCGGCAAAGACACAGACTTCGAGATCCTCGAAGATGAGAAGGTCGTGCCGTGGCTCGAAAAACTCGACACCACGGCGAGGCGGTCGCAGCGCCGCGACCCAGACGAGATGGAGGAGTAAGCACGTAATGAGCCGTCGTGAGGGGCTGTGAACTGGCTGAACTGGCTGTGAACTGGCTGAACTGGCTGTCAACTTGCTGAACTGGCTGTGAACTGGCTCGCGATCGGAGTGTCAGGTATCGGCAGAAAAGCTAGAATGGCAGCAGCGGCCGCAAAGAGTTAGCGGATGCAAAAAAGCAGCCGGGGTCAATAGATAAATATAGTCGTAATGTATTTGGCTAGATTTTGCTCCTTAATAAGTCCGCCCGGAGTCCGACTTGAGCGGCTTTCGCAGCGAAGTATCATCACCTCTTCAGCACTCAACGCGCGCGGCCTGACAGCCTCTGATTAACCTTAACAGCGTGCTTACTCAATTGTCATTGGTGCCGGACTCGCGTATCTGCAATGCAAATTTCCCGAGTATCGAATTGAGTTCGACTGTCAGCGTCTGCGTCGTGCATGCATCGGCAAGCCTGGTATGTCAGCGACCGCGCTTGACAGCAACGGTAATGGCCTACCGTGGCATGTGCACACACGTGCCCGATTTTCCAAGGTTCCCGAACAGATCTTGAGTCGACAAATTTTTCACGCCATGCACGCTTCAGAACCTCGGCCGAACTAAATGCGAGACGCCGATCGGCTGGAGTAAATGCCGGGCACGTGCATATGTAAAACGCTTTTTTGTGGGGTACCCGTGCCCTGCTCCGGACACCGCATAAAAGAGGGCAGAAAAATATCATTCTTCATTCTCAAATGCCAAATTTCCTAAGACTTTCCAACACGCTCCGCAATAGCCACGGCGAGGAGGTCCGCCCCGACCTTCAGCCCTCAGTAAGCAACCCCGTGTCTGAAGAGGCAATTACCTTCGACGATCGCACTTCGGCTCAGGACATCCCCGGAACGAACCGCCGCAGGCGAACTTCTTCCATGAGCGGCGGAGGCTCGCCATTGCCTTTGGCCCCCATCGTTGCTGCCAGCTCATTGCATTAGAAATAGATTTCCTCTATAGCATTCACTCACCTCTGTACATTATTGGATTTTTAGATTTTACAACGTTCAGTGTCCAAGCAAACGGCTTGAAAGGGCTTCCAGATCCTCAAGTGTCTCGGGCTCGTCGACCTCGAGCACGCTCTGTCTCTTCTGCCTCTTCGGAACAGGCTCGTCCTCTTCACTGGCCTCGCTGAACTCGCTGAACTCGCTGGCATCTCCACCGTCACTCTCCTCACTAGCAGACGGTAGACGCGCAAGGCCGCCGTCCATATCGTCGCCTTCCCTGGCCAACCGCTCGAGCTCCTTGCGCCGCCGCTTCTTTTCCTGCATGCGCTGGCGCACGACCTCCTTGTCCTCGACATCACGCTGCTCCATGACCTCGCGCTCCTCAGTGACAAACTTCTGGCGCTGCGCCTCGGGAAGACCCTGGCGCTCGAAGTCGGCCTCGGTGTCGAACTCGTACAGAGGATGCGCCTCACCTTCGTCGTCGAACACAAGCTTCGTAGAGGTCTTTTTACTGGCAAGCAGGCTTTGCTTCTTGCTCAATGCCTTCTTCAAAGCGCGCTTGGATTGCGGTGCACCGTCCTCCTTCTCTTCGTCGCTCTGTTCGCTGTCGCTTGCGCCATCATCAGAGAGATCGTGGTCCTGGCGCTTGATGTTCATGAACCCATCATCATCAATCTCGTCCGCAGCAGCGAGCTTCTGGTAGTGCTCGGAAAGGACGTTCTGGTTCTGGCGCTTGAAAATGCGGTCGTACTTGGTACGCACCTCCTGCGGGTCGCGCACATGTATGTCCTCCCTCAAAGCGCGAGGCATATTTTTCGTCTCCTTTGAGGCGCCAAGGTTCCCCCGGATCTTGACATTCGGAGCGCTGGCCAGACCCATGCTGTGAGCAAACTGCTCCAGTGGGACCTGAGTGACGTCGAAGACCTGCTTATCGCGCTGGATGTACACGCTCCGCATGTACGAGATAAACGCCTTCTGCGCAAGGTATTTGAGCTCTGGATCCTGGAAGAGCTGGGCCTGCAACTCTGGCTGGATGCTGCTTTTTTTCGTGCTATTTACATTGATCTCGCTGATCGGGATCCGTCGCGCCTCAAGGTTGCTTGTGAACGCGGGCTTCTCGCTCGGCGTCAGCATTAGCAGCGCACGGCCGCTCTTACCGGCTCGCGCCGAGCGCCCAACGCGATGGATGTATGTTGCAACGTCTTCGGGGCAGTCCACTTGGATCACCCAATCGATTTCGGGAAAATCTATGCCGCGCGCAACGACGTCAGTGGCAAGCAAGCACGACGCGCGCGACCGCATGAATCTCGTAGTCGTGTCCATCCGCGACGACTGCTTTTGTCTGCCGTGCAGATGCATTAGTGGGATTCCTGGCTGCATGCGCCGGAAACTCTCGTAAACAAAGCGGACTTGCTTCGAGCTCGCAAAAAACACCAAGATCTTGTTCTTCGTGTGCGTTCTTAAAAAGCTCCAGAGCAGGTCGAGCTTCTCCGGGAGAGGCACGACTGTGTAGAATTGCTCGAGACTTTGCGGCGTCGGCGCCTCGGCCTGTCCAGCAACTGTGGCCCTCGGGTTCTCGGGGTCAATAACGCTGATGTATTTCGGTCTGTTGAGACTGAGGCGGGCTAGATCGCTCACATTTTTGGTTTGCGTGGCCGAGAAAAGCAAGGTCTGTCTATGGGGTGGTAGGTTCTGCAGAATGGCGTCCACGGTCTTTTTGAATCCCATGTCCATGATGCGGTCAGCCTCGTCGAGCACGAGCACCTGTAGGTTCATCGCATCAAAACCAGGTGTCTCGTCCATGTGTTGCAAGAGTCTTCCAGGGGTCGCTACCAAGATGTTGAGCCGGTTAACGCGCTCTTTCTCAGCCTGGACATTTTGCCCGCCGATCAGCAAACCAGCTGAAAAGGTGTGTTTCTTGCCGATGGATTTCAAGACCTCGAAAATCTGCAGAGCAAGCTCGCGTGTCGGAGTCACAATGAGCGCACCGAGACCATCCATTTGCGTCCACTTCTCTAGATAAAGCCGATCTAATAGGGGTACGAGGAATCCAAGAGTCTTCCCCGAGCCAGTGCGAGCTGCTGCCAGGATATCCTGACCTTGAAGCACAGGTACGATACATTCCTTCTGGATTTCGGTGAGGTTTGTGAAATGCGCAGACCGCAGGCCGGCGAGCGTTGGCTGAGACAGCGGCAAGTCTTCGAACTTCTCCACGGGCTGGCTCGCTGGAGTTGATTTCAACTCATCAATGCGTTTGATTTGAGCCTCCATGGCCGCTTCCTCAGCATTATTTCTCGCCTTACGGCTTTTTACCTTCTGCGCTTTTTTTGCCATTAAATGAAATAAATTTATTTCAAAGAAAACCCCTAACCTTTTTACTGAATATACAGAAAACAGCAGTTCGAACAGCAGTTCGAGCAGTTCAGATCCTGTTTGTTCCTGAAAAAAAATTGACAAAAATTCATTTGCATAGTATGTACATTAGTAAGAGAAGTTCGTGGCCTCAGCAAGAACCGTGCGCGGGTTGCCATTGCCGTACTGATAAAGCTCTTGCCATGATTTATCAGTGATCTCCGCGGCGTTCAGATAGCTCACATACGCCGCAGTCTCTGGACCGGAAAGGTGACCAACTTTGGCAATTTCTGCGGCCTTCAGTTTGCCTACGAGCTCCGGATCGAAATCGGTCAGCGGCGCGTAGGCGTAGCCCTCCCAATCGATGGGCTTCAGCGCACCACAAGTCGCTCCAATAATGGCCACATTCGAAGGTGTCGCCGTGAACAAGCTGAGCAGAGTATTGACGACCTCCAGATCGTTATGGTACAGCTTGTTGTTCTGCGTGTCTGTGTTCAACGCGTAGATCTGCTGCGAAATAGCATTCAAGTTGTCGACTGTGACCAGAATTTTACGGTCGCCAAGACTGCTCAAAAGCCCCTTGAGCGTGCGCGCAGACCTTATGTCTTTCGAAAGCTCAAGATCGCGGTTAGCCTTGAACACCTTTTTCGCGAGGCGCGACACAAACATCGGCTGCTCCCAGAGCTTGAGTTGCTCATTGAAAACAGCATCTGTCGACCCATCCAGCAGATCACTGGCTCTCGAGATATGAATGACGCCCCACTGCTGGAGTTTGGCTGCAGCGTGCGCCTGTGTCAGCAAAGTGGATTTCCCAACGCCGCTATCGCCCGTCAAAAGAACGCTTTTCCCGGGCTGCATTTTCTCCCATAGCTGACTAGTTTCGCCGCGGATAAGCGACACGTATTCTTTGAAAAGCTCGTGCTGTTGTTCTGGTTTATAGCTACCCAGATGGTGGAGCTGGGCCTGAACCTCGCCTGGCCACGTCACCAAATCCGCCGATTTGAGCTCTGGCAAGATATCGCGGCTTGCCACAGAGACCTTCACAGTCTCGGTAGAGACGCGCGGCGCGTTCGCATTCAGCTTTCCATAGGGTGCAGCTTTCTCGAACCAGCGGAACTCGCCGTTTGCTTTGCGCGGAGTCGACGCAGCCGCGGTGCCAGCAGGCCCGTCCGTGCTTCGCCGGAATCCTCTAACGACGCGAGTCGTATGCAGGCCGCGAAGAAATCTCATAAAATTTCACTTGGGCTAGGACAAAAACTGAAACCAGTCGGCGACGTCTGAAGTTCTCAGTGTGCACTTCGCGCTTATGAGGGCTATTATTACTCGTCTATAGTGATTATTGAGTGTACAATTGATTCTATTATTGTCATTCACCCTTCAAAACTTCTCGCTTCTTTTCGACGGCCAGAAAAGCCACCCGACGCCCATAAGGAACTTGATCCCGCCGGCAATCCACAGCGCAGACGGAAACCCACCGGTGCTACGTTGTAGCCATCCGCAGCCAATTGCCCCTCCGACGTACGAAACAATGGCAATAACTCGCCGATTACGCTTAATGTTGTCCTTAGCCAAAATCTTCGGATCAGAGAGGAAGTCACAGTAGAGGGAGGTCAACACGTTCACAGGCACCTCATTGACTTGCAGCACACGCGACATGACAATCTGGCCACCCGACTGGAAGCCCAGAAACCCGAGCGGCACCAAGATCCGCAAATCCGAGCGACTGTGGTCCAGCGATTCCTCACGTTGCAAGGAACCGAGCGAAGTAAAGTGGAAAGCAGGTGCACGGTCTGATTGAGCCAAAGCCGCGCTCACAAAGATCATGATTGCCTGTAAAACATACGAGAAGCAGAGCACGCTCTTACGCTTGGCCCCGAGGTATCTAAGTTTCGAAAACAAAAAGCAGCCAAGCCAGAATGCTGCCAGCGAAGTGAGAGCGCGTAACCACAGATGCGGGTCTTCATGGGGCAGATAGGCGGCACCCAACGCCAAGAACACTGTGTTGCCTGTTTGCATCGAAACAAAGCACGCAGCAGCGCTGAACGATACTGCATCGCACATTCCAGATAGCGGGCTCATCAGGAGCACCGGAAGGTCCGAAAACCTCGAATCGATTTCATCATTAATTCTTTTGATCCATGACATTTCTTTTGATGTTTACTCATGTCACGTGTGAGTGCAACTTATATCGACAGGATTAACTCCGAGAATGGTTTCCGACAAGGATTTGTATGGAGACTGAATATTTTATGTTGTTTCTGACGGAAAAATCGTTCCGCTTGGATGCTGCGAAATTCGCGAGGCTACGATGCAAAACTCAAAGTTAGGTTATCTATCTGCATGCACTTCTTTATCTATTCACGCTTAGAGATCTTGGATATCTAACAACCTCAAAAGCCGAATTCTTCTAGTAGGTCTGTTGAGAAGTGTCGTCTTTAGATCTCAATGGCCTATCTGCGGAATTCAACTATCTGCAGCAATATTGAAAGTCTAGACCTCGATTTCGGACTATGCATGACGATTCTTCCTCTGACGATTTAGTCGGCAACTCAATCGGTGGAAAGCATATTTAAGATGTATACTGGCTTTTCTAACCATTATTTAGATAGGTTTGAAGCGTCTAAGCGATAGATACAAAATTAATTTCCATTTTAGGAAGGTGGGGTATCTAGAAAATTTAAAACCTACGTCCTTTACTAGGGCCAAGACAGAAGGGCCATAGCAATAATTCTAATGAGCCAAAAGACTGGAGACCCGATTTCTTTGCCCTTGATCATTCACAATGGGTTGCATATTCAGTGCTCCGCGAAAAACTGAAGTACGAGATGCGACAGCATCGTCATCGCCCTTAAGTGGGTCGTCTGATCCGACTCAGGGAACTACTCAAAAAATGGACAGTCTAAATGCGGGTGCTGAGAAGGAAAACTATGTCGAAGAGGCGCTGCGCCAAAAGGTTTTGGTGCAAATGGATCAAGAAATCGATAAGAAGCTACGTGACAAGGGCAAAAAACAAGATGAGAAGGCGTTGTTTATTGGAACCGGCGAGTCTGGTAAATCTACCGTATTCAAGCAAATGAAACTGTGCTATGACGATGGCTTTGGGAACTATGAGCGCCAAATGTACTCAAAATTGATCTGGGCTGATTCTATAAGAGCGATTCGACTGCTCGTAGACATTTGCGACGCAGAGCGAAACAATCCAAATGCCCCGGATAAAGTCAAACAGTGGATACACAGCTGGTTTGGGGACCCATCTGATAAGCGTTCGAATGACATGAATATACACATTATCCAGTCCCTGGACCTCACTCGTCGAGCGCTCGTGCGTTTTGAGAGGAGCTTGAAGGACCGCAATTTTCTATACAACCACGTCACGATGGAATCACCCGATGCGAAACCTCTGACCCAAAGTGAAGATCATGAGCATCGCCAGGAGATGCTCACGGTGATCACAAAGGCCTTGAAAAGCCAGCAAATTGTTCACAAGTCTTACGAATCGACGATGAAAAGCCGACGTGAGCAGCCACTGGATATTCCTGTGAACCGTGAAGTCCTTGGCGACGTTGCAGCAGAGTTATGGGACAGTTGCCCCAAGGAAATCCGCTGTCTTGTCGAAAACAATCAGCTTGGCATGGATACCAATGCGGCGTATTTCCTGGACAGGATCCCGGAAGTCCGCGACATAGGTTACACAGCCAGCGATTCAGACATTTAAGAGCCCGTATCAAGACCATCGGCATTGCTGAGGCCGAGTTCCAAGTGAGAAAGAGCCGGCTGGTTGTGTTGGACGTGGGCGGCCAGCGAATTGAGCGCAGCAAGTGGATTCATGATTTCGACGATATTAGCTGCCTGCTGTTCGTGGCCAGCGTCAGCGAGTATGACGAAGTCCTCGAGGAGGACCACTCTGTGAACCGGCTTACTGAGGCGCTAGAAGTGTTTAGGCAGACAGTAAACTCACGGTGGTTCAAATCTAAGAGCGTGCAGCTCTTCCTCAACAAGACCGACATTCTCGAACACAAGTGTGCACACTCATCGTTCAAGGCGCGGTTCGAGGACTACACGGGCGACGACAAGGACCCGAAGGAGATTGTCGCGTACATAGAAGAGCAGTTCCGTGCGCGGTTTGTCACCAATGACCGGAACTTGTACGTGCATCACACGTGTGCCACGGATACGACAGCAATGAAGTTCGTTTTAACGGCCGCGAGCGACATGATTCTGTTTGAGAACATGAAATGGGCGGGGATGTTGTGACGGGTGAATGGGCCTGACTTAACTTACGAATAAATAGATTACATTCTTACTGCAGCAGCGGGTCACGGAAGTGCTTCTGGTAATTCTGCTGTTTCCGCCCGCGGTTGAACTTGTCTGCAGCCTTCCGCTCTTCCTGCCAGCCGCGCTTGATGAAGTTGTCCGCCGCCCGTTCGGTTACTCCTGGGCTGCGGTGGTCGGCGAGTCTGACGGCATTGCGGCCCTCCTTCTGGGCGGGAGCCACCGCGCGCTGCTTGAAATAGCGATTTAACGAACGGTGACCCGCAGAGAGGCCCGATGTGCCGAGTACAAGCTCATATCCGTTTACAATGGCTGTGTTAGCAAACTCGTCATAAATCGAGTTCTCCTCCGCATCCGTCGTATCATCGTCAGCTTCTGCGTCGTCCACTTCCTCCCATTCCTCATCCTCATCCTTATAGAAATCGAGGATTTCGTTCTGCTCTTCCTCGGTGTCCCAGGGGACTTTGATATGTTGCTTGTCGAGCATGTGCGCTCTGACCGCCTCCAAAGACCTGCCCATGTAGCCACAGCTCAAGCAGCAGTTGCCCAGGCCGACTTTCTCGTTGAAGTAGCCGATCAGGCCTTCCCAATCGCCAACTTGGTCTTCTTCGGGGATGACGAGCCCGTACTTAGTGCTCAAATAGGCGACGTTTTCCAGGACGTTGGCTGACTCGTGGCCGTCCATGAAACACACATTCGGAGGAATTTCGACGTAGGTCTTGAGTTTCTGGTTGAGCATCCGATCGACCTCGTCGCCTGCGTCGTCCTCACTTTCCGTGGCCGATTGCTCCGAGATAAACTCTCGCGACGGTTCACCGGCGGAGAAGTCCACAGAACTCAAGCTATTCGCGCGGCCGCCTTTATCGTCGAGCTGCAGCTTTCCCAAACGCTGGCCAAGCTTCTGTTCACGGCGTAGATCCTTCTTTGTAGGCTGTCTCCTCGATTGCGCAGGATCGGGCTTCTGTTCTTGAGCCTGCAAAACTTTCTGAGCGAAAACGTCTGCTGGGATTGGAGGCAAATCCGCTACTCTTCGTTTCAAATTGTACCGATGCCAATCGGTCCGCATGTGCTCACGTTGGTAGTCTGCTGCTCCAAACGCAAGCCCGCAGGTATTGCATGTGTAATTCGTGGAAGCCGACATGGGATTCCTAGAACAGCAAGCGTAGTGTATAAATACTATATATTTTTCCTGCAGTCACAGTGAAAACCTTGTGCCCGTGGTCACGTGACGGAAGTTGGATCGAGCGGAGGCTTATGGATGAGAGGTGTGAAGGATAGGTGGAGACCTGAGGTGGAAAATTAGACCAGAGAGAAGATCACTTGAAGCTACACAGAGATGTAGTTAAGATCCTGGAGAACGACAAAGAGAGTCTGGAATTTTCCAAGTAAATCTCCAATAACAGTGGCATGGCATATCAATTGAAGCAAGCATGATTCTTGAGCATTCACATTACATTCACGCAAAGCTGATTCGCCATTTCGACCGATTCTTCGTAGTCTATCGAACGTCCTCAGTGATGACTTATTTCGCACTGCTTACCAAACTGAAATTTTCTACCCTCTCTACAAAGAAAATGAGTGCCCCCGAGGAAGCAGTTAAGAAGCTGTTTTTGGACGAAGAGACTGGCGAGCAGGTCTCTAAGACCGAGCTGAAGAAGCGCATCAAGGCGCGTGAGGTCGCGAAGAAGAAGGCCGCGAAGCAGCCGGCCCCCTCTGCGACGGGCGGCAAGAAGAACGAGGAGCTGAACCCGGCAGAGTATCTGAAAAACCGCAGCGCGCAGATCGCCGAGCTCCGCAAGACGCGGGACCCGAATCCGTACCCGCACAAGTTCCATGTCAGCATTTCGGTGCCGGAATTCGTTGCGAAGTACTCGCACCTCAAAAAGGGCGAAGAATTGCCCGAAGAGACTGTGTCCATTGCTGGCCGCATCTTCGCGAAGCGCGAGTCTGGAGCGAGTCTGAAGTTCTACGTCCTGCACGGCGACGGCGCGCAGGTGCAGGCCGTTGGCCAGGCGAAGGAAGGCGGTGCGCCGTTGAGCCCGATCCACGATCTTCTGCGCCGCGGCGATATCGTCGGGATCAAGGGCTATCCGTTCCGCACGTCGCCGAAGCGCGGCGGGGAGGGCGAGCTCTCTGTGTTCATCACCGAGATCGAGCTTCTGTCGCCGAGTCTGCGGATGCTGCCGACGGAGCACTTCGGGTTGAAGGACCAGGAGCAGAGGTACCGCCACCGCCACGTCGACCTGATCATGAACTCTGCGACACGCAACAAGTTCATTGTGCGCTCGAAGATCATCAAGTACATGCGGAAGTTTTTGGACGACCGCCAATTCATCGAGGTCGAGACGCCGATGATGAACATGATCGCCGGTGGTGCGACGGCCAAGCCGTTTGTGACTCACCACAACGACTTGAACATGGACCTTTTCATGCGCATTGCCCCGGAGCTGTACCTGAAGGAGCTCGTCGTCGGCGGGCTCGACCGCGTCTACGAGATCGGCCGCCAGTTCCGCAACGAGGGCATCGACATGACGCACAACCCCGAGTTCACGACCTGCGAGTTCTACCAGGCGTACGCGGACGTCTACGACCTTATGGACATGACGGAGGAGATGATCAGCGAGATGGTCAAGGAGATCACGGGCTCCTACAAGATCACGTACCACCCGGACCCGCACGATGCGACGAAGTCGTGGGAGCTCGACTTTTCGAGGCCCTGGAAGCGCGTTGAGATCATTCCGACGCTCGAGGAGAAGCTCGGCGCGAAGTTCCCGCCCGGAACCGAGCTGCACACGAAGGAGACGAACGACTTCTTGAGGGAGCAGTTGGCGAAGGCTGGCCTTGACTGCTCGCCACCGCTGACGAACGCGCGCATGCTGGACAAGCTCATTGGCGAGTTCATCGAGGACTCGAGCCTCAACCCAACGTTCGTGTTCGGCCACCCAGAAATGATGTCGCCGCTCGCGAAGTACTCGCGCGATAAGCCCGGAATGACCGAGCGCTTCGAGGTCTTTGTTGGCACGAAGGAGATCGTGAACGCGTACACTGAGTTGAACGACCCCTTCGACCAGCGCGCGCGCTTCGAGGAGCAGGCGAACCAAAAGGACCAGGGCGACGACGAGGCGCAGCTCATCGATGAGAACTTCATGCACGCGCTCGAGCATGCCTTGCCGCCGACGGCCGGATGGGGCAGCGGTATCGACCGCTTGACGATGTTCCTCACGGACTCGAACACGATCAAGGAGGTGCTTTTGTTCCCGGCGATGAAGCCAGATGAGACGCGCGTGGATTAAGTGCGTACGGACTAATTTAATTGAGCTTATTTAGTTTAGATAGTGACGACGGCTAAGGGCCGTGTCTGTCTGCTCATGCTGATCCAAACACATTTGCGAGTCTTTTCTCCTCCTAAAATCTGTACCTTCGGGCCGAATAGTTTGCGCTGAATGCAGAGCTTGCGCCGAGTAAAATGAGCTACTGAGTGCACATCACAGTCAAGCCAGGTGGGTCCGGTTACTAAGCGATTTTTCATGGCCGGGCTCACCGACATGAAGCTCGAGTACAACGAGCTCATGGCTCAGTACATCCAAGAGCGGCTGGATGACCCCTTAAACGGGTACAGCACGACCTCGAAGTACGTCTCACGCGTGATCGGCGTTCTGACGCGAACGGCCGCGGATCTGCACGATAGCGACGAGGACGCGGCAGAGGCGCTCGAGGACGCGGCATTGCTCGCGCGAGGCTTTGCAGCAACTAGCCTGAAGACGCCGAATAATGATCACATGCGGTTTTTCCTGCAGTTTGTTGCCGCAACGCAGTCCGACATGTCGCGGTTCCAGCCGCCGGTCGAAGAAGCGATCACTGCCGAAACCAGTGTCTCCACGGCATTCTGGGACCTTTTGAAGCACTACATTCTGGTCGGCCGGCTGTCCGATGCCACAAACCTGTTGCTGTCGCGAGACACGGACGGCGACGACGTCGCGGCCCTCCTCGATTCCTACCCCCTCGAAACGCCAAAGCAGAGCGTGTTCATGGCCTGGAGACAGCGAGTGCTCGCCCTTTGCCACAATTTAGCCGATTCAAGGACGAGCGAAGTCTATCGTGTCGCGCTCTTGCTCAGTGGAGATACGGACGAAATCCTGCGGTGTGCAGACAACTGGCCAGAGGCGCTCTGTGGGCTCACCCTGTTTCTGGACCCGACTTTTGAGAGCATCAGTCTGAACTTCTCGGTGGCTTACGAGCGGCTTGGCACGGCTACGGTGCCGACTTGGGAAGAAGGGTGCCGTGCGCTGTTTGAGGACCGCGTGATTGCGGCGCTCGCGTGCCTGAAGACACTAGACGTACCGACGGCAGTTGTATTCAGCGAGTTTGCGCACGAGGACAATTTGCTGCAGAAGTACGACGGGCTGCCGAATTCGGGGATCCGTGAGGAGCTCGGCCTCGAATACGCGAAGGACCTGCTTTCGCAGCAGGCCACCGTGCAGATCGGCCTCGACATGCTTGTCAATATCAACACCGACGCTGCGGGTCTCGAGGCCGAGCAGCTGCTGCCCACGGTCGTCGAGAAGTGGCCTAGTGCCGTGGAGGCGGCCGTGGCGGCAGCAGCGCAGCTCCAGTTAGCCGACCTCGAGACGTCGCTCAGTAAGACGGCGGCCAAGGTGTACTGGAAAACGTACGGCGACTATTTGCGTGCACTGCAGTTCTTCTACCGGGCCGGCGACTTTGCGATGATGAGCCAGTGCAGCTGGGATCTGTTTGAGAGATTGCTCCTTGGAGAAGTCGCGGGCGACGCTGAGACCCAGACGGTTCTTTCCGACATTGCCTATACCTCCGAGTTGTCGCCAATCATCCGCGACGGCCTTGCTCCGGCAGCCGTGCTGCGGCAGCTGCTGGAGGCCATTCAGTCTGACGACGTTGCTGGGGCCGTCGACAGCATGCGGGGCCTTCTCGCTTTACCCAGCGGCCGCATTGAGTACTACCCGCTGCTCGTGTCTCTCCTATCGGCAGCGACGCCGGGCACGCTGTCGACAAGCGAGTCGGCTATGCTCATGCGCGCGCTCGACACGTACGACCGCGCGCCCCTGGATACGAGAGAAAAGAGCCGCGAGCTGCAAGAGCAGGCCGGCTGGAGCGGCGAGAGTGTAGCCGATCTTAGGAAGCAGCTTGCGAAATCGCTGGCTCTTTAGAATTTGTAAATTAGCATTACTGAAGCGTTAATTCGATCCAAGTGTCTCTGGAGTGTATGGCGAGAGAGTGTAGCGAGAGAGTATGGCGAGAGAGTATGGCGAGAGAGTATGGCGAGAGAGTATGGCGAGAGTGTGTGGTGAGAGTATATGGAGAGAGTATATGGCGACAGAGTATGGCGAGGGGAGTATACGGCGAGAGAGGCGAGTCCACCCGGACTCGCGCCGCTCGTCTCAACTCCGTCGTCCTTCTAAATGGTCTGCACTGGTGATCCAGACGGATCTCGGTTCCCAGTGCATTCTCGGGAACCTACGACAAAAAGATAAATTATATATCATTAAGACTTTTACTCGTCGTCCTCCTCCTCGGACTCCTCCTCGTTCTCGTAGAGCTCGGAGTAGGTCTGGTGGGCGATACGGTCGAGATCACGGCGGCCGTTCTCAGAGATGCGGCGGCCACCCTTCTCACTGATCTCGACGATGTCGAGCTTCTGAAGAGCCTGCAGGGCCTTGCGGTTCACCGAGCCCGAGGCGTCGCGGTGGTGCGACGGGCGCGAGCCGAGGTTGATCGTCGAGCCGTAACGCTTGTTGAGGCGGCCGACACCGATGTCCTTGTGCAGGTAGATGTGGCGGGCAATCGAGGCAGCACGCTTGTAGAACCAGCCAGCCGTGTCCTGCGGCGGCAGCTCCTTCGAGGCCGACGTCTTCACGACCTCGACGTAGCCCGGGATCTCGAGCGAGCCCTGGCGCTGCAAGAAGCTAGCGTAGGCGTTGATAAACTCCTGAGCGGGAACATCCTTAACCGTAATTCCAGCCATCTTGTAAATTTGTTGGATTGAGAAGAATGAAAAATTGGTTTAGGGGACGACAGGTCGAATTTTTCGTCTCGTAATCGTCACGTGATAATTCTCTTGGTAATTTTTGGTCCGCCCTAGTAATGATATAGGGCTTCCGAAGAAACGAGAGGTAGTCAAGGCAGAGCGGAGCAAGTAAATAACAGCGACGAGTACCGACCCCGTATGATCAAGTTGAAATAGCCGTTAAGTACATACTATTTTAGAGTCAATTGCAAGCTACAGAACTTCGCGAGCATTTTAATCAAATATTGGGGAGTCGACCTCACACCGTGTCCCCTTAGGCGGCAGCTCGCCTCTCAAGAAGTAATTTTGTGCGACGTTATCGATGCAATTGCTGAGCTGCGAGAACGAGCAATGGCCATAGCCCGCGCGGCGCACGCTCACCGCATTGGGGAACCCATCGGCGAGGTCGTCTGCACATTTCCCTGGCGTCACTGGGTCAAGATCGTTGCCTAACACGAGCAGCGGGAAGCTTGTGTGTGAGTCGAATTTCCCCTTGTGGAGCTCTGCGGCGCGAATTGGCCAGATCCCCGTACACATGACGCCCGAGGGCGAGAACAAGTCGCCGAATAACGGCGAGTCTGCGAGCAGCGCGGCCGAGTGTTCCTTATAATCCTCGATGCCGAACTTGCGCGGCGGGCTCAAGCTATCGCTGCACCCGATGGCGTAGTACTCCTCGTTTTCCTCACCTGGGCCGGCGAGCCGCGCGAGGCCGCGGAAATCGCCCTCCGCAATCGCGCGGTACAGCGCGTCGGCAAGCGTAGACCATTTCAGGGGCTCGCGCAGTACTTCGAAGAATGTGAGCATGACGCTTGAGTGAGTGACGAGCTGCGGCGGCACAAACTGCGCCTCGGAATCGCCGCTCAGTGCGTAACCCGGCTCCGTCTTCAACTTCTCGAGCCAGGCCAGCACTTCCGGCATGCCGCCTACTCTACTGAGCCGACAGCTGGCGGCGTTTTCGCACTCTTTGAAAAACTGGGCAAACAGCGCGTCAATGTCCTGCAAGCTCGTCCACCACCGGCCCGAATAGTAGTCCGGCATCTCAATAACGCCATCAAGCACAACACGGTTGACATCGTCGGGGAACATGTCCGCATACGTGCTGCCAATGACTGTTCCGTAGCTGAACCCCCAGTAGTTCAGTTTCTCGTCCCCGAGCGCGCGGTGCAGCAGTTGCATGTCGCGGGCCACAAACGGCGTGCCAATGAATTGCAGATTCTCCGCATCGGAACTCGATGCGCAGATGTCTGCGAGCAGCCGCTTGTGCGCGAGCAGCTTGCCGATCTCGAAGTCTTGGCGGGTTTTCTCATTGTAACCAGGAAACCCGTCCGCGGCCAGCGCGCTGTAGTAAGCAAGCTCGCGCTCGGATTTCAGCGGGTCCGTCGACTCTCCGAAGCAGTGCGTGCGCGGGTATGTTTCACCGGCGCCGCGGGGGTCGAAGCCCACAAGATTGTACTTGCCCTCGAGCACCCGGTCGAGGTGCACGACGAGCGACTCGTTGTACCAATTGCCCTCGCCGACCAGCCAAACACCGGAGACGCCTGGGCCCCCTGGGTTCAGCAGCAGCGAGCCCAAAACGGCGTCCTTCGGCGTCGCGCCTCCACCGGCCGGGTACACAATCACGGCAATCGATGCATTCCTCGAGTCCGACTCATTCGTGTAGTCCAGAGGAGCGCCAAGCCTCCCACAGACGAACGGCTTCTCGTAGTTCGCACAGGTCTCGAGTACGAGCTCACCCCGGTTAGGCATGAGAATCGAGGCCTCTTTGGCGGGCTGCCACTCCTTTTTGAGTAGCACGGCCGCAACCGCGACAATTACAACGACTAACGCCGACAGCGGCGAGCGTTTCGGCGGGGTCGCGCGCTTCGGCTGGGTCATTTGGGTTCGTGGATTTATTTCAAGGAAGGAGAGAAGTGAAGGAAAGAAGTGAGAGTACTCGTTTAGTGCTGATTCGCTGGGTCTGGACTGCATACATTATAGATCATTCCATAGTTTCGTTTAGAATGCAAATTTCACTGTGTCATTTTGGTACTGGCTGTTGGATGCGGACTCTAAATAGGTGCTACAGGGTAGCCAGAACAGAGTCAATGTCTATCAGGACGCACGTATGAACGAAAACTCCGCTAATGAATGGAAACTCCGTTAATGAACGGGAACTCCGTTAATGAACGAGACTCCGTTAATGGTTTCTGTATTGATCAATAAGCAATACCGTTCGTTCGCTGATCTCATAACTAGCCCCTGTCCTTTTGCTTACATTCAGACATGGCCGAAGTCAGTTCCCACCATCTAAATCACATACAAATATATCGGTTTAAATGTCATTTCTCCTTCTTCTATCCAATTACTTTTGCCGTCACTCACCTGCTCCTCATCATATATCCTCATCGGAGAACGCCACTCTCCATACTTGCTAGGGTAACGAATGAGCGATCCCCAGAAGCAGCTCCAGGACATGCTTCGCCGCATGGCTCAGCTTCGCGATGGCGCGCGAGGCTCCGGACCGAAATTCTCCAAAGGCGGCTCGCCGTTCCAGCTCTTCGCTGGTCTCGGCGGCGTGATCCTGCTGGGTGGCGGTCTGTTGCTCGCGAACTCGGCGCTGTTCAACGTCGAGGGTGGCCACCGCGCGATCATCTACTCGCGCACGAGCGGCATCCAGCCGCAGCTCTACAACGAAGGCACGCACATCGCGATTCCGTGGCTGCAGCGGCCCGTGATCTACGACGTGCGCGCGAAGCCGCGGAACGTCGCCTCGCTGACCGGCACGAAGGACCTGCAGATGGTGAACATCACCTGCCGTGTTCTGTCGCGGCCGCGCGTCGAGTCGCTCGCGACGATCTTCCGCACGCTCGGTAAGGACTACGACGAGCGCGTTTTGCCGAGCATCGTGAACGAGGTCTTGAAGGCGGTTGTCGCGCAGTTCAATGCGTCGCAGCTCATCACGCAGCGCGAGAAAGTGAGCCGGCTCGTGCGCGACACGCTGACGAAGCGCGCGGCGAAGTTCAACATCCTGCTCGACGACGTCTCGCTCACGATGATGTCGTTCTCGCCCGAGTTCACGGCGGCCGTCGAGGCGAAGCAGATCGCCCAGCAGGACGCACTGCGTGCTGCCTACGTCGTCGACAAGGCTCTGCAGGAGAAGCAGTCCCTGATTGTGCGTGCGCAAGGTGACGCGCGCAGCGCCGAGCTCATTGGCGAGGCGGTCAAGAAAAACAAGGGCTACATCGATCTGAAGAAGATCGACACGGCGCGCGAGATCAGCAAGATCGTCGCGCAGTCCGGCAACCGCCTGCTTCTCGACAGCTCCGAGCTGATGCTGAACCTCTCGAGCGACTTCAACTCGAATTAGCAGGCTTACTTGTATATAGAATACACTCAACGTAATCTGGTTAGTTTTGTGCGGTCATGAATGCACAAACTTGTTCACGCTTGGCCGCTAGACTACATATTTCAGCACATAGTTCACTTCACTACATTTCACTACATTTCACTACATTTCACTACATTTCATGAATGCACAAACTTGTTCACGCTTGGCCGCTAGACTACATATTTCAGCACATAGTTCACTTCACTACATTTCACTACATTTCACTACATTTCACTACATTTCATGAATGCACAAACTTGTTCACGCTTGGCCGCTAGACTACATATTTCAGCACATAGTTCACTTCACTACATTTCACTACATTTCACTACATTTCACTACATTTCACTACATTTCACTACATTTCACTACATTTCACTACATTTCACTACATTTCACTACACGCCACCACACTTCACTACACCTCTACACCTCTACTCAAATGTTCACACTCTGCTATTAGTTCAGCACTCCGCTATCAGTTCACCTTCAGCCCAGCGGCCCGCTTAGCGACCTGCCAGTTGATCACTCGCGCCGTGTTCACCTCCATTGTCGTTATGTTTTCCCTCAGAAACTCCAGATCCTCGGCGCACGCCTCGCTTCCGCGCTGAGCGGCCGTCAGCTTCTCGAGGGTCATTTCGATGGCCTCGTCGACGGGGTACTCGAGCATGACCCCGGCGCCGAGCCACAGCCAAACGGTTTTCACCGGATCAATGCGGGCCTGCGCATAAACAGTCTCGTTCAGGTTGAACTGCGTATCGAACGAGTTCTCCTGGCTTTTCAAAAACTTTATGCTCTCGACCGTCTGTTTTAAGTTCGGGATCTGATCGTCGAATGCCGTTTTGCGCTGCCGCGTCGCTACCTCCATGAACTGGTATTTCCGCATCATGTCCTGGAGCTGCGCCATGAGCTGCGCAGCCTCGTCGGCATCACTGACGTATTCGTCGACGGACTCAAGGAACGGCGCTTGTGGGATGCCGCGCGCGTTCTTATGCTCCGGCTGTGGCAGCGGCTTGACCATTAATTAACCTACCCACAAGATCGAGGCGGGAGTAGACCACTTGCCCAAGAAGCGGCGAGAACTCCACATAGAATATGGCCGAAATATTTATGTTACATATCATATGCATCAACGGCGCACAGCTTGGTTGCACTTCGCTGGCTTCGCTTACAGCGCTCCGGTTTATAAGCCCACCGCGCGACGCATTCATTCACAGACTGGCAACCTAGCATGGAATACTTGTACTTTGACTTAGGTTGCTCTAACAGTTGTGCGGCTGTCACGCCGCTGGTGGCGCGCGCCCCATGCGCTCGAATCCTCATTTATCATTCATTCGCTTCATTCTTAGTTATTCGCATTATGGTTTCCGTTTTCGTGAGCCCAAAAGGCATACATTTGCTGATTACGAGTCCTTTGGTACGGGCGCTGTCAATTTGTACGGCTTGCTCGGCACGTACGTGTCCTTCAGCGCCTCGTCGTCGGCGAACCACGCGACTCTTCCGGCGGCCGCCTCGTTCACAATCGACCCGGGAAGGCCCTTATCTGGCCTCTCCATAATCGTCTTGATGATGGGCGCCTTCGTGGACCCCTCAACGACGAAGGTTATTCTGTGCGAGTGGCTGATCACCGGCAGCGTGAGGGTGATGCGCCGGGCCGGCGGTGCCGGCGCGTCCTCTATCGGCGCGACCCACGCATATTTTTCGCGCAGCAGCTCGTGGTTCGGGAACAGCGACGCAATGTGGCCGTCCGGAGCGCACCCGAGCATGAGCAGGTCGAACGCCGGCAGCTTGACGCTGTCCTTCGCTGCGAACCCGCGGATGAGCAGCTTCTCGTAGTTGTCGGCACACTCCTGTGCGTCGTCGATGAGCGACTCGTCAATGGGGAACACATTCGGTAAGTGGTTCCGCTCCGGTAATTGGTCGAGCACGCCGCGCTTGAAGCGGCCGAAATTCGACTCTGGCGAGTCGAAAGGCACGAGCCGCTCGTCGGCGAAATAAATGTCCCAGTTCTCCCAGTCGATGTCCTTGCGATGGATGAGGCCCTCGTTCAGCACGCCGATGAGCGACCCGCCAGAGATGCCGATGCGGAACCGCCTAGTGGAGTCTTTCGCAAGCACCGAGTTCTGGATACCCACAATATGGTCTGCGACCATCTCGGCCACTTCGGCCGCTTTCGGGAACTTGTATAGTGCGGGAAGCGACATTTGCTAGCCTGGGGAGATGGATTGGCTGGTACCCTCGTCCACGATCCCGACAGAGAAACGACAGACGAGATAAGAACGATGGCCGAAATACGTAAATTATATTGGGCGGCGCTAGGTGCAGGATTCTAGTGGAGCGAGGTCATGTTTGGATGGCGTTCCGGAATGCGAAGTGAGGGGTCGCAAAGTGTTGGCACAGGGGGCTTAGAGTGAGGAGAACCGAAAGCGGGGAAGAAGTGCGGAGAACGGAGACGCACTGAAACACGAAGCGAGGCGGCTCGAAGAAAGCGCGAGCTGTGCGGCGAGCACACAGCGGGTGAGGAGAAGTCGGATACGCCTAGTATATAAAGCCGTGTTATGATGTCGGAGTTAGCATGTGATCCGCGAGTAAATAGGTACGTTTGCCCGAAGCAGAGGTTCGAAACTGCGCAGTTATCCATATTACACAGCACCTGACCAATTCAAACAGGATGCTTGGGCATTCTAGTCATACGCCTGCAAGCGGCCCCCTTAAATCTCGTGATTACGCTGACCCACCTGATCATGCAGCTGATGATGGGCACTATCCATGAAGCATATTATTTATCACAAGCAAGCGGTTTATTTCGTACTGTAATCTACCTCAAAAATGCTGATAAATTTGGACTTGCATTATTCCGCACACCATGACAGTGCGGACCAATGACCCATGAATCCTAAAAATATTGACAGTGTGCGCTATGCACGTCGGATTCAAAAAGGGTAGTTGCGCCGACCCTTACAACCCAGATATCTCCACTGATACAGGAACCAGCCCATACAGATATTTTGAATCAAGATTGAATTCACCAATGGTATGGGGGCTTTTCCGCACACGAACAAGCCGGGACAGTACTCTATCTCCAGGCTCGTCAAGAACCTCCACTCCTCCTGCACGGAGGCAGTCGGTAGCGAGCACGAGCAGCTCGCTTAACGCTACCCACTCACGAAGGAAAAGCCTGGCCCATATACCGACTCCAGGCGGTTCTGCGGCCGTAATTATGACCGAGCGGCCGCGACTCGACCCTGAGTCTAATCCATTGATTGGTATACCACTGCGGCAGCCGGCACAAGGAATCGAGTCACCGCAGAATCGAGCCCCGCACGAGCCCCCACAAAGACCCATAGAATTACAAGGCTCGGCAAAGAGAGGCCCTGTGATTAAACCACGCAGAAGATCGACGCAGTATCAGAGCGACGCGCGTGCGCCAAACGAGTTTCAGTCCTACAGCGACTCGAGAACGAGGCAGTCCTACCGGCCTGGCGAACCCCGTCCAACTGGCTCGTCAACGCCGCTGATCCCGCTCGGAGATACAATTGTGCCTGCACAAGCAGTCTACCCCGACGCGTCAGCGTCATACACAGACATGCCGCCAGCCTATGAAGAGGCCACAACGGTGCGTCCAAAAAGTGCCGCACAGCCGGCATCAGCACCGGCAAAACCGGTATCTGAACCATCACATCTGCCGTCAGGATCGGCAAAGTCGGCACCCGGACCATCACAATTGCCGTCAGGGTCGGCAAAGTCAGGACCGGCACCCGGACCGGCGAAACTGTCGCCGGGAGGCTCCGCATTGACTGGACCGACTCTGCGCAGACGACCCGCACAGACCTATGGAAAGAGACCCATGTCCGGCAACCCGTTTCTGTACTCAAGCAAGCCCGCTGCACTCGCTAGCGCAACAAAGATACCGGTACCGACCTTATCCGCGGCGACCTCGGCTTTCTCAGCCACTGCATCCTCAGCGGCCTCGTCGAGCGCTGCGTCGGCCTCAGCATCTGTGAGATCTTCGTCGGCGGGCTCCTCGGGCTCTGCGAACTCGTCCGCCTGTTCTTTATCGGCAGGCCCGTCGTCATTATTGCCGGTATCCTCTGGTCGAGAATCGTCGCCGGGGCCGTCGCGGCCTTTGAAGCGACTGAGCTCGACAAAATCGGTGCGGTCTGTCGGGTCGCACAAATCAATTCGGAGCATTTCGGGCCGCGCTCGGTACGTGAAGGCGGCGCACGACGCGAAGCACGCATCCTACCACTACACCGTCGCGAATCGTGGTAAGCACCTCACATGCTATACGTGCGGTCTCGAGTTCGTTACTGCACACTGCCAGGCGTGTCAGACTACGTACGTGCCGCCGGACTTCAAGTACAACGCGTCGGCAGTCGCGCTGTTTGGGCAAGCTAGCGACCTACACGGCTCGGCAGCCAGAGCCCCGGAGTCTGTGCAGCCGTTTTCGTCCGCAGCCAGCGTCTCCTCGGCCAGCGTTTCGGGCGCGAGCGCCTCCGGAGCGACAATGTTCCTCGGGTTCTATCCCGAGGACGAGGAGCAGGAGCCGCGGAATAAGCTGGATCTTGAACTTGTGGCGGACCTTGCATTGTGCAACGAGAGCGGCCTGCTAGAGGCCGTGCTTTTCGAGTGTTTCTGCAGCCTCGACTCAGTAGTTGAGGCTTTCGGGTTAACCGACGGCCAGGAAGACGTGTGTGGCGTGGACAGCGTGAAAATAAAGCACCTCTACGACTCGCTGTCGACGATGACGAGCACGGCGCCGATTAGGGGTATTTTACAAGGCGCGCAGTGCGTCCTGCAGAACCGCAAGCACGAACAGCTCTCGAGCTCAGAGTTCGTGTACATCTGTGTGATTCTGCTTTGCCCTGCGGTCGTCGACTGTTCGATGTTCACGAAGATTACGGGGCCGACGCAGAAGCTGTCGAAGTACGCTAGCTTACGCGCGCGGGCGCGTGTGCTTCTCGAGGTGTGTTCGGGGCTCATTGGCCATGCGAGCGAAGAGCTCCACGCGAAATTCATGCTCGTGTTTGCTGAGCAGGACCTGCAGAAAATCTCTGAGCTCGTTGACCTCTGCAACGGGTACATCAGCCACCGTCTGTCATTCGACTACCACTACAAGTCCGGCAAAGGCTTACAGCCCAGCAAGTTCGAGCTCGTGAAGCACTCGTGGTATGCAGATGACTGGCGTATTGCTGTCGTCGTTAAACTCATGGCGTTGCTGTTCGGAGCGAACGCGCTTTTGAAAGGCGCGAAAGTGCCGCTGCCGCATTTTTACAACACGATGCTCGACCTCGTTGATTTGAAAGGGGACTTCGAGGCCTGGCAAGCGTCGAAGAAGCGGTTCACGTTCGCGCAGTACCCGTTTCTGTTGTCAGTTGGCTCGAAGTCGCAGCTGCTGGCCTACGCCGTGCAGCGCGACATCAATCAGGACATCCAGCGCGACCTGTTTGCGTATCTCACGAACCGCGACTTGCGGCACACGGAAGCGCGCCAGAACCAGTTCATCGCGTCTTTACGCACGGTCACTTTCCACATTCGCCGCAGCCACCTTTTCGATGACTCGTTGGAGCAAGTGCTAAAGTGGCCGGCGCCCAAAAAGCGGCTGCTGAAGGTCGAGTTCGACGGCGAGCCCGGCATCGATGCGGGAGGCCTTAAAAGAGAGTGGTTCCTCATGTTCTACCGCGGGTTTTTTGAACCCCAGCGGGAGTTGTTTGTCGAAGATGATACAAGCAATTACTGCTGGTTCAGCCACACGGCCAACCAGGACCTCTGTCGGGCCGCAGGCAGGACTCTAGCGCTCGCGCTGTTGAACTCGGTCACGATCGATTTTAACGTGCCGCTGCTGCTGTTCAAGATCCTGCTCGATGCCCCGTACGATCTCAACGATATCGGAGTGCTTTGGCCCGATCTGGCACAGAGTTTGCAGAGCATTCTCGACTACAGTGAGCCGGATTTCGAAGAGGCATTTGGGCTTAACTTCACTTCTCCCGATGGCTCGCTGCTAGTGCCGGACGGAGACCAATTGAAGGTGACTTCAGAGTCGCGGGATACGTACGTCAACCTCATCATCGAGTACTACGTGAACGCGAAAGGACCGCCCTTGCGAACTTTTAAAGAGGCGTTCTTATCGGTTTGCGGGTGCAACGCAATCACGCTTTTCCAGCCCGAAGAGTTGGAGCATCTCATTCATGGCGATCGCGAGCCATTTGATCTGGCTACGCTACGCTCAGTAACGAAGTACGTCAATTTCGGCCACCGCTACGCGCGCGCGAATGAGGAGCCTGTTGTCATTTGGTTCTGGGACTACTTCGCGAAGCTCGACCCGCCATCTCAAGCCCGACTGTTGCAGTTCATAACCGCGGCTGACCGGCCTCCGGCGGCTGGGTTTCTGCAGATGGACTTCACTATTAAGTGCATGGGCAACGACAGCGAATACTTACCAGTTGCGCGGACCTGCTTCAACCAATTGGGTCTTTACCGCTACAAGAGTCGGCAGAAGCTCGAAAGGAAACTGTCGCTGGCGATTCAGGAGTACCGCGGATTCGGATTGAAGTAGCGGACGGAGAACGGTAGACAGAGCGAGGAACGATGACGAAGTAGAGTTATTGTGAGCAGAAAGTTCAGTTCGTGTCACGGCGGTTATGGATTAGCTTGCCGGGCTATTATTTATCAGTCATATTCAACGAATATAACGAATGTAGGCTATTATCTTTTTAAAAAAACTAATAAGGTGCAAATCTCTAGCAATATAAATCATCTTCAATCCGTTTCAAAATACATTTGTGTATCACCGCAACGTACTCATACCGTGAGCTCGCCCTCAATAGACTTCATGAAAATCTTCAGCCGGTACGTATAGGCGGCCGCCAGAAGGGCCGTGAACGCTCCGACTTGCAGAGTCGCGCCGACCGCGCGCCCGCCGTCGCTATGCGGATTCTCGGGGTCGGCGTCCATGAGACGGTAGATAAGGTAGGAGCCGAATGTTGATACGAACTGAGGCATTGTTAGCGCGCAGTTGTGGATGCCCAGAATGACGCCGCCTTTCTCGACGTTCTCATGCGCGTACTGCATACCTTCAGAGTCGTTCAAAACGGGAATGGTCTCGCTGTCTGTCGACGCATCGAAATGTGAGTCGGGCGTCAGCGGTAGCTCGTGGATACGGCGCGACGTCAGCGCAAACGGCACCCACTGCGTGACGGCCCACGAGAACCCGATCACACCAAAAAGGGCAAGCACTTGTCGGTACGAAGAGACAAAGCGCGTGAGGCCCATCGCGACGGCATACACAAGCGCCGAAACGATCCACGTGTCCAGCATGTTCGGCTCGAGCTCGCTCAGCAAAAAGGAAGCGACTGCCGAGACTGCCGAGAAAACAAACATCGCGAAGGACCCGGCCATCATCATTTCCTCGGTGTCGGGCTTGCCGCCTTGAGGAATCTGCCATACCTCCGCCGCATACGTGGAGCCGTAGTATAGGAAAGTGAACCAGCCGTACCACATGAACAGCTGCACAGTGAAGATTCCCTTCAACTCGGCGTCAAGGTGCACGACGTTCGTCCAAACTTTGCGCACGGCGGCAAAGGACTTCGGCTCTGCCGTCGTGAGCAGCGGTTTGACGAGCACCAACTCTTTGACGGCAGTCGACGAGACGGCGATGCAGACGAGCAGGATAATCGAGAACAGAACGCCGATGCCTTTCAATTGCGACTCGAAGCCGAAATCCACGAGCCGCACGCGGCCCAGACCGTAGGCTATGAGATGGCCGATGGCCATCATGACACCGGCCTGTGCCATGGCTTCTTTCTGCTGGTTTCCGGGAAAAACGTCGACAATGAGCGCGCGGCTCGTGGCCTGACACGCGTTCAGCGCGACATCCATAATGAACATGGAAAATACAGCCACTGTCCAGGCCGGGACACCGAAAGCGGCGCCCAATGAGCGCGACCAGGCAAACGTCAGCATTGTGGCACTCGACACGATGGCGCCCCACACCATATACGGCCGCCGGCGCCCGTGACTGCTCGTGCAGCCGTCTGAAAGGCTGCCAACAAGTGGCTGTACTATGAGCCCACAGAGCGGGCTCATTACCCATATGATAGACAGATCCGACTTCGTGAGGCCGAGATCAAGAAGCTCGATGCTAGCAAAGACTTGCTGGATCGACCACACAAACTGGATACCCATGAGTGAGGCCGACATCAGCGAGTATTGGACGCGACGCGTCGGTCCAAACACGACAGTTTCACCTACCCATTCCATTGCACGAATCAGTAGATTGAATTACCGGCTTATATGACTTTCCAGGACGGGGATCGCCGCGTTCCAGTAGATAAGCTGATATCGGGCAAGGTGTGCGTGCCGCGGAGGCGACGTGCCGCACGGGACGCCGCCTGGTGCCGAACAAAATCGGTCGAAATTGCCTGTAAAGACACGCCTATCGAGATGTGTGCGCGCTATATGGCCCAGCCAATATATTCATTGATCGACGGGCGTTTCTGAATGGCCACTTTACGAAGTAGCCACAAAGCAGCCGCTCTAGCCGCTTGCCACCTTCTTGAGAATAAATTTTAGATTAAAGTCGTTATTCGCGAGTTTTGTTCCTACACATTTCTTGGCTTTCCGGCCCACGCTTAGTTTGCCACTCGCTAAGCGTATCGAGGAAGGGTCAATGGATTTCAAAAGAGCACTAGAAACGCTCGCTCCCGGCACGAGTCTGCCTACCAATTGGGACGCGCTGCTCCCGAAGTATGCTGCTGTGGATCTCGACGAGCACACGGTGGCTGTATTTGCTCAGGGTGGCAAGGCGTACGTTGTTTCGCTTGTTACAAGCGAGCGCGTAGATAGCGTCGTCTTGAGCCCGAGCGAGCCCTTCGAGGCTAAACTGCGCGCACTGAAGAAGGCTCACATGAGCCGACCTGCGCTGGAAAAGAGCGTCGCAGAGCCAGTAAGGGACTCATCGAGGGATGTATTGAAGGACCCCCTAAGAGACTCTAGAGACACACTCAGAGATCTCAGAGACCCTCTCAGAGATCCTAGCGGCCCGCTGAGAGACCCGAGGAACCCGCTGAGAGACCCGAACGCGCCACCGGGGTTTGAATACGAGACATATCCATCGCGCCAGCCCATTCCAGGCCCACACCTGCAATTCGATCCGGATCAGGATTTATACCCGCCTGGTGGGCAGTACCCGACTCTGGGACCCATGCAGCGTGGCCCATTTCGACCATCGTCGGGTGGGATGCACCCGACTCTGGGTGCAAATCAGCCACCGCACATCCGGTACGACCCGACGTCCCCATTTGACCCAAACTCTTCATTCAACCCATCAGGATCTTTTCCATAGTGGAAATATACATATGGTCGGTGTCTATTTGACTATCCACTTGCACTCAACGTTTGTGATTAACTGATATCAGCTTTCGAGGTGTCATCATTCACCGTTTGCTAAGCCGCTGCTTCCACACGGATGCCGGGTTATTTGTCTCATAATCCCGGTGGAAACGGAATTCCGACTTTTGGCTGCAGTGACGTAATTACTTGTTGGTAGATGTTAAACACGTGTTTGCGACACCAAATTAGGTGGAAATTGGGTGGAAATGCTCTTAAACTTAGATATATATAATTCAGCAAAAAAATTTGCAGTCTTTCCCCGTTCACACTGAATTGCGAACTACATAGTCCCTGTGCACCGTCAGAGGCTGACGAAACCCTAAACCTTCAACTCGGGATGAATGTCCGCGATTTGGCTGACCATGAGAACATCTAGCAGTAAATATTACGCGCATACATGAAATACTGGTTGAATTCCATCGGATCCTAAACAGCTCACTGGCTTTCCCCTGTCGTTTTCGCCGACATCTTAGAGTCCTTTCGTGTGCGTCATTGTTTAGTGGGTCCGGGTTATGCCACTGGGTACGCTTAAGACATATATAAGGTCACCCTGGATCAACCGAGGTAGCAGCATTCATGAGTGCCGAGCAATACTACAATAATGCGGGGCCCCCTGCAGGTCCTCCCCCGGGCCAGCGAGGCTTCGGAGGCTACGGAGGCCAACAACAAGGCTACGGCCAGCCGCAAGGCTACGGAGGCTATGCCCCGCAGGCTCAATACTACCCACAGCAACAACAGCCCGTGTATGTTCAGAACCAGCAGCCTCACCAAGGCGGCGGTGACGCGGGCGACTGCTGTTGCGGCATCTGCCTTGGGTGCTGTGCCTTGTTCGCATGCGAGGAGCTATGCGGCGCCCTGATGATGTAGACTGTAACTTTAGTATGTACACTAAGATAACTTCGCGCAACCGCTTGCGAAGAGCAATTTGAGAGCGGTCTGGCTGTTTCGCGGCCGATTCGAGCAAGCGGCGCGAGTTCAGAGTTTGACGTGAGCAAGACGAAGACGGCAAACACTAGATAAAACACCCACGCTCGCCACCTACGCTCTCCACCTACGCTCTCCACCTACGCTCGCGACCTACGCGCGCCACCAAAGCATTCCAACCGCTCATACGCATCATCTATGTATTAGACCGTCTACATAGCATACTTTCTAGTCCACTCTCTCGCTGTAGCCTCATATTTCTGCGGGTCCTTCTGCGCCTGCGTGGAGATCTCCGCGACGAGCGGGTCGTCGAAATTCGGGTCTGTGAGTAGTGACGAGATGGATAACAGCAGTTTCGGCACGGTGAGGACAGGGGACCAATTATCTTTCAGCACATCGACGCAGATGGAGCCGCTGGCATTGATATTTGGGTGATAAATTTTAGTCTCGAACGTGACCTTCGGCGGCTTATGCGGGTAGTCCGGCGGGAACTGGAAGTTTAGGAAAAAGAGCCCATTCGCGTAAGGCGAGTCCGAGGGACCAAGAATAGTCGCTTGCCAGTGAAAGAGATCGTCGTTTACGGGTCCAGCCGAGCACGACGACGGCGGGTCGTTGCGGATATCGTTAAGCTCCTTTCTCAAGCGCTTTGCCATTGATGAGACGTTAGTGAATTCAAAACTCGATTGATGGGTTTGAAACCCGCGTGATACGGTCTTTATTTATAATCACCGGGTAAGCGTTATAGAACACCAAGGAACGGAGCAGTAGAAACGCAACCTGGCTCTTTAAAGGGATGCGTATCGCGCGATAAAAAGCCAGCGCGATCGAAAAAGTTGAGAGAGGGTACGAATTGACAAAGTTTGTTAGGAAAATTTGTTGTCTAAAGAGGTATACATATAAGCTTTTTATTACCAGCATGCTTAGGAAAAATCTTAGCAAAAGCAAAAGCACGGATGATAGAGCTTTTTATGCAGAACGCGCTCAAGAAAAACCTCTGAAAGCAAGAGTGCGTTGTTTGGAAAGACCGACTAGGCGGCATCTGCATTGAATTTAGTGTCTGCGATTTCAGTGGAGTCTTCGGAATTTGTGGTCCCATGAGTCTCTGAGCGGTGGGCCTCAATTTCGCGGCGCATTGTGAAGAACCCGTTCACACCAAGCTCCTGGTCCTCACCGAGCCACGGCTTCTCGGCCTCACCCATGCCGGTGAGCGGAGCGGCGCAATAGAACACAATACCGATCACTGTGCACACAAAGCCGACTGGGTACAGCCAGTACACGGTGTAGCCGAACGCCTCCGTGCCCACGAGCAACGACCAGAAGTCCGACGTGAGCACACTCAGATTGTAGAATGCGGCGCTCGTAATCCGGAACAGCATCGGGCAGAGGTGGTACAGCAAGAACATGGTCGCCACATACCCAGTGAGATAGCCCCCTACTTTCCCATTCCACACAGCATTCTTCAGATCATTGCGACCGAAAATACCCATCTGAACGGCGTTGATGCACGACGCCCAAAGTGCCATGTTGCCAATGACCTCATAAATCGGCCGCTCGCTAACAAGAAACTCTTCAAACGTGTTGCTGAAGCCATAGCAAGCAGCACCTAGCAGCACAAACAGGTCGCCTTTGACGATATCTGTTCCCGAGTAGTCCTTGCCGGTCAGTCTATCGCTGACTATGAGAAGCGCCAGTCCGCCAATCGTCACCAAAATGCCAATGTACTGCGTCCAGTGGTAGCGGACGTGCAGGAACACGAAGGACAGAATGACGACGACAACGATGGCGAAATTGTCGAGGAGCGCGGCACTGAGCATGTTCGTGTACTCGTAAGCAAGCGTCACAAAGTAGTTTCCCTGGACGTCGATGAACCCCAGGATGAAAAACCGCCAGCTGTCCTTGACGAGGATTCGAAACCATTTCTTGAAGCCGTACTTGTACAGTGCAATTGCGTTGTGTACAAGTGCGAGCAAGACGTAATTCAGCAGATTCTGGAGCAGTGGAATGTTTGTCGGGCCCGATTGAGCCATTCCGGTCGTCATCGAGTTCGTGCAAGTTAAACAGAGACTCAGAATCTGGCCGATCACAAACGCGAGCCAAAAGCGCTTGTTCCGAATAAAGCCGAAGTACCTCTTTTTCTCAACAGGGTGCTCTGAGGCGACGTCGGCATGTTTCGATATCGACGACGAGCGCGAACGTTCCGGTGATAAAGAGTCCTCATTGACGGACGCGGCGGGCGATTTGTGCGAATCAGACGTCGGCGGCTTGCCCAGCGTCTTCAAAAATGCCCGTTCACAGACCGAAGTCACCGAGTCAATTCGGTCTGCAAATTTCATCTGAATATATTTTTCTTCACGAGGGTTTCCAGACTAACCTTGCCTAACTAATTAACTAACTAGCACATGAATGGGCTAAAATCGCGTCTAACGTAAAAGTGGCGGCTAGCATAGTCAATAATCCCTTGAGCGATGTAGTGTGAATCTCTGGCTGTTTGCCATATCTTGTAAAGATCTCGCAATACTCACATAGTTATCTACTTAGTACTATTGCGGTCATCTCTTTGCAAACAGCATCGTATCGCTACTACATAATGCTGCAAAGACCATTAAAACGAAACCATCTACTGCTCAGACACCTATTGCAAACCACTACTAAGCCATTCTCTGATCTCTGGTTGCACCTTGCCCTTTCAAATTTCACATGAGATATCCCGGCCTGAACAAGATCCCGCTCCCCGGCGGGCCGAAGAACACGACCTATATCATCCGCGACAACTTCAAGAGGCATATGTACGCGGAGAACGAGGTCGCACGCAAGGCGCTGAAGTACCTCGCTCACAACACGACGCTGCCCATGAAGACGCGCGTTGAGGCGCAACTGCAGCTGCACGGCATGCCGCATTACACGCGGCCGACTCAGATCAAGAACCGCTGCATTGAGAGCGGCTACGGGCGCAGCGTTATCAAGGACTTCCGCATGTGCCGCATCAAGTTCCGCGAGCTCGCCCTGAACGGCGATCTGCCCGGCGTGCGCAAGGCCAGCTGGTAAGTTCGAGCCGCGATTATGCTTCCGAATGAATATATGTACATACTAGATCCCTGAAACTATTTCTGAGCGCGTGCGGCCAGCTTTGCGAGCATTTCTCTCGTCTCTTGGCATGCCGGCGTGCCGCACTGCGCGTCTTTAGTCCCTACAGCGAACCAGACCTGTGCATCTTGTGTTTTCCCGAGTTTCCACAGGATCTGCGCGATATAGCCGCTGCTCTTCGCTTTGAAGCAAAGCGCATCCTCTGCAGCGTTGATTTTCTCGTGTAATTGCAGAAACTCATCTAGAGATTTGTTCAGATCGCCTTTTGAAAGCCTATGCTGTGCGCGCATGTAAAGCAGTGGCGAGAAACTGCGGATCTCTTCTGGGCTGGAGAAGTGTGCGGGGATCTCGAAATCAGTGCTCAACAACACCTCTTCGTTTGTGAGCTCGTAGAGGGCGGCCTGCGCCTCAGCCATGAGCATCGGATTGCCCCATGGGATCGACTGCGCGGCACGCAGAGGCTCGACAGCCGCCTGCGTCGAGCCGTAGGCAAGGCCCAAGCTCCGCAATAGATCCGCGTACCCAGCGAGCCAGCTCTGGGATTTCGTGTGCAGATCCGTATTCGCTGTCACGAGAGTAGCAAGCGCCTCTTCTAGATGCTGTGCGCGTGCGGCCAGGGACGGCGCTTGCGACGCCGCGGCCAGCTGCTTTTTGGTAGCGAAGTTCCACTCCGAGCTCACCGTGACAGGAATGCGACCGCGTGAAAGCTCGTGCTGCTGCAGATAGATGTGCAGGCCGCCTCCCATGGCGGCGGCTGCGCCAGCGCCGATCAGCACGGACCGAACAATATTCATACACGTGATGGACCAGACTAAGTGTTGCTAAGTATATTTGGTAAACACCGAGGCGAACGGTGCTGCTTCATAATTAAATGCTTCCAATTTGGTCGACCACAAATACAACGAGATCTACGTCGACGCGCGACACTGCAATATGCACTCATTACGTACTGTTTTCTCTACAATTTTCTCTTTTTATATAACAAATGCCGGCTTCACAAGCGCGCCTTTACTCAATGCGGACTGGCGGCTTGACGGTCAAGTTATCAAGCTCCTCGCGCTCCTTGATCTGCGCCTCCGCCTCGAGCAAGTACGGAATCAAGTATGAGGTGTCCTCCTCCGGCGAAATACGGTCCGCCTTCGGGGCAAGCTGCTGCGTGAGCGAGGCCTGGAACGCCACGGCAATACGGTAGACGCGCTTGTACGACTCATCCGGGGGCAGGCGCGAGAGCGCCGTCTTCATGACTTCGTTCTCCTCCATGAAAAGGTCCTCAGTCTTCAGGCCGAGGTCGCGGTAGCCCGCGAGGTTCGTGAAAATACGAGACGCAGGAAGGAACACAGACTTGAGCGCCGGGCTCGCGTAGATGGCCGTGCGGATCTTCTCAAGTGCAGTAAAAGTGCTCATCGATTCGGATCAATGGGGGAAAGGGCGGATATTCAATGAAATTCATTGGGCACCTATATGGGTTGGGAAAGAAAAGAGGACCGATCATGTGAACGAGCGGCGAGACGTAGGCTAGCTATGTACTGGATGCTCGGCGGCTTTCAAAACTAACTTTTTAAGCATGGACATGTCATGCGTAGGCATGAGTTCGGCAACTCTTTGATACAAGCCTTAGAGACACATGTTTGGGAACAATCCTTGTTCTTTTCGCACATTCCACAATTGCGTGGCATGAACTACATAGCAAGCTTGTGAATTGAGCCCCGTCGCTGCCAGTGAACTCGTTATTTGCGTTCTGCGAGCACTCCATCCACATCTCGCTGCCCACTCGGACCTAACCACTGAAATTTATGCGACTGTCAAGAGCGTTGTACGTGAAGGCGCCGTTCCCGGCCAGGGGCAATCGCTTTGACACTTTGTTTGTTGCACCCGAGCAGAGAAAGAAGGCCTGGGATGGGCAGGATAAGGACGCATTTTTTCGGGATAAATACGCGCATGTGCATGCGAAGCAGCTGAAAAAGCGCGCAGAGGAGCAGCGATTGAAACTCGAGAAGCTTTCAAAACACGGAGAATTGCGACAAAGGCCAGTGAATCCGCCCCCGAAGCCCGATTTCTATCAAAGATTCAATGCGCGGGTCGCGAAAAAGCCAATTCTTGATTTCATCTACGGCACAAATGCCGTGCGTGCTGCGTTGCAGACTCGAGTAGCCACTAAACTCTACACGGGGCACAAATACCTGACCGAATTGGACGATGAGATCCGTTTGTTATGCGAGGAAAGAAATGTGCATATTGAATGCGGCGTGCCAGCGCAGCACCTTCAGATCATGAGCCAGCAGGGAGTGCACAACAAGGTTGTGCTCGAGACAGAGAAGCGTCAGCTAGAGAGGGTGTCCACCGTTGAGTACGACCCCGCAAGGCGAATTTTGTTGGGTAATGATGTTGAAATCAAAGTGAAAGATGAGAACCGCCAGCCGCTGGGCTTGTTTATAGACCAGGTCACAGATACCCACAACATGGGCGCGTTGCTGCGTTCGGCCTTATGGTTTGGCGTGGATTTTGTAGCATTTAGCTCGCGGAACAGCGCGCCGTTCTCACCGCCGGTTGTGCGGGCGAGCAGCGGCGCTGCAGAGTTCGTGCCGCTTTGGGAAGTGGACAAGCCTCTGAAATTCTTCGAGTCGCTGCAAGACTGGGCCATAGTTGCGACGGCGCCGAATCCGGAAATCTTGGAGACTCACGAGATTGAGCTCAAAGACGTGCCACCATCCGAACTCAGTGAGCTGGATAAGCCCACGCTGCTTGTTGTCGGTAGCGAGGGCGATGGAATTAGAACGAGTTTGCTACAACGGAGCACTCATTCCACGAGCATCCCAAGTGCACAAACGATGATCGATTCGTTGAATGTGAGCGTTGCCGCGGCAGTTCTCCTTTCACATATGAAGGCCGACTAATTTTAATGACTGTACATAGATCAGATCCCGCTTCGTCGACCCCCTACGGGACGGAGGCTGCTCACTGATGGCTAATGCCTCGAAACCTCGGAAACGTCCCCGAGGCCATATAGCCTGATTTTTTGCTCGGTACTGGGTGCTCCAGCATTCACCAAGGCAGAATAATCGTAGTAACAACTGAGTAAGTTAGTGCCGAAGCTGCTCGCGGTAACTGAGTCACGGTAATGGGGGCAGTGGGAGACAATGAGAGAGATAAGAGAGCGTGACTGCGTCATAAACCACCTGTATAGTCCTGTCGGCAACGATTTCAATGGCCTGCTCAGTCTCCTAAACAGTAACCATAGTATTCAGAAGCCAGCCCTGACTTAAACGGCACTAGCATTGACATTGGAGACAGGTAAGAGTCTGCGTCATGAACCACCTGTTCAGTCCTATCGGCAACGATCTGGCCTGCTCAGTCTCTTAAACAATAACCATTGGATATATTATATATATATTGGTGAGGAGCCCAAATCATCACCGATTTATCCTCGCACCAATTTACCCTCGGTGAAGAGCCCAGCTGTTCCAGCCATGGCCGTCTTCTCCGGCTTGCTGCTCAGTAGTCTCCTGAACAGCTACCTTCATTAGGCCGGCCATGACTAGAACGGCACCCGCCCTCCTGAACAGCTACCTTCAGGATTTATCTTCGGTGGAGAGCGGTGAAGAGTGCGGGGGGCTGTTAACCCAATCGCTACCGTTCCAACCGTCTTTCCCGGCTTGCTGCTCATTCCTGAACAACTACCTGGATTTATCTTCGGTGGAGAGCGGTGAGGAGTGCGGGTGGACACCAATCGCTACCGTTCCCCAACCGTCTTTCCCGGCTTGCTGCTCATTCCTGAACAACTACCTTCCTTAGGCCGGCCATAACGGCATCAATTGGTGCCCACCCGCACTCCTCACCGCTCCTCACCGAAGATAAATCCACCCGCACTTCTCGCCGCTCCCCACCGAAGATGAATCCTCGGCGGAGAGCCCCTTCCACCCATCCTCCTATCCATTTAATGAACCAGCTGTTCAGTCCTGTTGGCCGTTCTTTATGGCCTGCTGCTCAGTCTCCTGAACAGTTACCATTAAGCCAGCCGTAACCTGAACGGCCTTACCATTGGCAGTGGAGAGAGATAAGAGTCTGCGTCACGAATAGCCTGTTCAGTCCGGTCGGCAACCGACCCTGGCTTGAACCGGCCTTGTCCATGACATTGCTGGCCTCTTGCCCCCCCCCTCTGATGATGAGACATTACCGGGGCCTGGGTGTCCTTTTATACCTGAGGTTTAGTGATTTAGTTTTCGGTTGTTAAGCTCCATCACAAATGTTTGGTCCATCAAGGTTCAAAATGCTTTCCCAGGCCGTAAAAATGCGAGTAGTGCAGATTTTCGCGCGCTATTTTCGCGAATCTTTATAGTTTATCCATATGTATCTCCAGAACCAATTTCAGCTCGCCATCAGAGTCTGATCTTCTAGAAATAAACAAGGTTATAAAATGGGCGCATTTTTAGGTTCAGCCAAGCGGGCACTGATTAACTTTCGCGAGCGACGATGGCCGAAAGTCACGAGTTTAGCGTCCTAACGCGTAGAAGCAGTTAAACACGTACCTGGCGAAGCGCGCTAGAGAAGGGCGAAGCTCGCGCAGTTCGCTATTTTTCTGTACTCTGAACTTATGCTGCTATATATTCTCGTGGAATAAAAAATTCCTGGGGCTCGAAAGCGCTTCGTTGACTACACGAAGAGGGAGGCGACGGCGGCATGTTTAGTTAAACTGAGGCCTGCGCCTGCCCACACGACGGGTACGTCACTAGCAGGAGCACGGAGTTATTTGGGATTTAGTGAGCACTCAGTAGCGCAACCAATGTTCAAACCAGGATCACTTAGTCTACTAACCGCAGTGTTCTGATCGCACTGTTCATCACATCGAGCAGCTTTCTGGCGTGTGTGTTCGCGTCTGGCTCGACGATCGTGCCCATGAACTCGAGCGTCGCGAGGTACGCGAGACTGCCGAGGCTGCGGTCCATGTCGAACGCGACGAGCGAGCCGCACATTGCCGGGTCGGCGATCGGCGACCGATCCCCGTAGAGATCCCCGCAGAGACCACCGTAGAGACCGCCGTGGAAAACAGCAAGATGAGGTTATCAGTTATCTAGTAGTGAGTGTAGCCCGTATGGTCTGGCGCATGGATCTTGAGTTCTTCGTAGGGGAAGCCGACCTCAGCAATCATGTCGAGATTCTGCTCCTCAACCAACTTGAGCTGCTCTTCCGATTTCGCCAGAAGTAGCCCAATCGTGCCCACAGAGTTGATGCTCACACCGTCTTTCGTTGTTTCGGCACTCCGGGGCGTGATCATCATCCATTCCTCAGTGAACACAAGGTTATAGTTGACGCCAGGCCGGATCTTGTCCGGGTTCGCCAGTGACGTCCTTGTGAGCACGCGGCCAAGCAAGTCGGAGTAGTGGATGATGATATCGTCCGTACTGGCCTCTGCCGGCAACTTCGTTATGTACTGCAAGAACGGGACGCGGTCGTCAGTCATGCACAGCGACTGGAGTCCGTCGGGAAACTTAGCCGAATCCGGGAAGGGATGGAAGTTCTCGGGCAGCGTCATGAACTGGATGTGTTTGTGGTTGATCGAGGCCCCGCTCAGCTCGCCACAGTTGAAAAATCCGATATGGCGCTTGCCGCTTTCCTTGTTGACGGTTCGCAGCACTCGGTAGGACTCGGACCAGTCCTCTTCACTCAAGGGCACAGTCTGGGGCTCGTACTCGTTGGTCACGAGCAAAAAGTGATATTTTGTGAGCGCGAACTTGTTGAGCACGAGCATGTGGTGCTCCAATTTCTCTACAACCAGATCCTCCTCTGGAGGCAGCCAGGGGCTCAGCGGTTTCGATTTGTTGTCGCTGCTCGTGGGTTTCTGCGCGAGCGCGGGCGCCAACGTGTATACGGCCTCGACATTATGGCTCAAAGTCTTGCACACTTGAGTCGACGGCGTGAAAACGAGCGCGTTCTTGGCTAAAGCGTCGGCAAACTTAGCTTCGATCTGAGCGTACATTCTGGAATAAAGACTGAGATCTCAAAGCTTGCAAACGAGTCCTTAAGACCCTATACGACGACGGCCCTTAACACTATGCATTCGATGGGGTTCATAAACAGCCTCTGGCGAGCGAGCTTCCCGTAGAAGCCTGATTTCATTTGAACGGGACGTAGTTTTTATATTCTAAATATGCATGAGCAAAAAAAAAGTATCGATAGTTTACGCTCACTGATGATACATAGAGGGATTGTATGCAGATGGTGTTTCATAGCCGCTCAGGCCATCCGGCCTTGCTGGTTTTGGCGGCACTGGAGGCCGCGCAGGCACTACAGGCGCTGACGGATTCAGAGCCTGTCTTTCTATGTTGTCGTAGAACCGTTTCGCATCCTGGATACCACCACTTGCCGCTTCAAAAGTGCGGAATGTCTGGGTCAGATCGCTCGTAAGCCGGTCTACTGCCTCCTGGGCGGCAAGTTGCTCCTCTTGGCGCCGTTTCGCAGCTGGAGTATCCAGAAGCGATTTCCAGCTCGCGACGCATTCGTTTAAAACCGACTTCTGCAGCCGTGCCGTCGCGTCAAGCCGGAGCACGAGCGGGTCGAACTTCCGCAGCTGCGGCTCGAACACCTGAGTAACGATATCCTCACAGTTCTGGTTAGCGACGATGGTTTGAATGAGGTCGTCGTCGTGGACTTTCTGGCGCAGGTCTGCTAAAGTGCTCTGCCTCTCCGTCTTGATTTTGTTGAGCTTTGCGACGAGGGCTCCAACTTTACCGAGCTCGGCGTCCAAATCCGTATCGTCCAAATCAAGCAGATTCAGAGACGGGCGCGTTGCTGCGCGGTAGCTGGCAACAAGCTTGTCCAAACTTTTGAGCCCGTCGATTTCCGGTACCAGCTTGTGGTACATTGCGAGCAAGTCTTTATCGGTTCTCCCGGCAGCCACTAGTTTCTCCTTGACATCGCTATTTGCGATAGCCAAAATACGGCGGCGCTGCTCATCAAACTGGAAATCGGCTTCGTTCAGAGGCGCGCTGCGACGAACGGTTGCCGAGTACTCCAACACCTCAGAGGGCACTTCACCCAACTCCTCAGCACGCACACGCAGTCGCGCAATCGACGCGGGCAAATCCATGTACTCAAGCGCGCTCTCGAGCTCCAAGTTCGCGATATCGGTCTTCTCCTGTTGGTCGCGTAAGAACTGCGCCGCCATCTCGGAATACAGACTCGCCTTTTCATGGACTTTCAGCGGCACAACTTTCTCAAAAATGTCACGGCCAAGCACATTGCTCGCCTCATCCTGCGGGTATATCGACGACAACGGCAGCGCCTTCGCGCTGACTGTTTCCGGGATCACCGGTAAAGTTGACGGAACACGCTCATGGTAAATGAGATCATTATCTTTCTCGAGCTTCTTGATCTGGTGCTGAATCTCGTCGGCATCGCGCTTCTCAGTTGTGAGTCTCCGAGACTCGTGCAGCAGGGCAATGGCGTCGCCGTACTTATGCTGGGTTTCGAAGTACCGCGCCATGCAATGGTACGTCTGAGCGCGCAATTCTTGAAGAATGACCTCTATTTCCGGCACAAATTGCTTATCGCCCCATCTCTCCTCCTCGTACAGCTTCGTCAATCCCTGCATGGCCTCCTCATAAAGAGAGCATGCGGCCATGCCAAGCTTAGCCAAAAGCCCCATATTTGCCTTTACTGAGGTCTGCGGGAACGCGGCTTTCAGGAAAAAGCAGTGCTGGGCCTGCGCAAGCATGAGCTTTGATAGTGTGGACACGGTCGCTGGCTGGATGTCCACAGACGCAGGGTGCAAGAAATTTGTGGAAATGAGGTTGAAGACACCAGCTGCGCAGCAGTAATCGTGGTAAGCGGTCTTGTAGTCATGCGACTGGCACGCCTCGTTGGCCAGGACACTCAAACAAGCGCCCAAGTTGAACAGCACACAGGCCTTCTCGAACGCAAGGGAGGACTGCTTCTGCGACTTTTTCGAGTAGAGATCACGCCATTCGAACTCGATTTTGAGGGGCGACGTCGGCACGTGCAGCGACAGCAGTTCGAGTTGCGCGAAATACCGGAACAGCACGTCTCGCCCCGAGGCATTGGCTGATACGCCGAGAGCACTGTCTCGCAGCTTATCCAGAATATTGAGCTCCGATTTGAACTCTTGCGGGCTGTAGATCTGCGCGAGATACGGCGCAATGTGGTCCGAGAGCTTGACGGAAGTGCTCTTCTTCAGCTGTAGGGAAATCATGGGTTGCGACTATGGCCGGTGCCGCGCACGGTGTAATTAAGTGAGTTAATCACTGATTGCGAGGCAAACGAATAAAATAAAGGACGTCAATAATACAATTATAAATTATAGAATGCGATGAGTGCTGTGGCGGCCGATATGTACAGGTTGGAGCCACAGCGGAATGAGCGAGATGCGAATATGGACGCGTATAAATAGTAAATGCATTCTGATACCAGCTACTCGAACTGGCCGGCTAACGTCGCGATAGCCGTTTTGTACCCCGTGGCAAGCTCGAGAAGGGTGGCGTACACCAAATCGTCCGGCGAGCTGTCGAGAAGCGCATTCGAATCGACTTCTGGCATGGGCGGGAACTCGCTCGGCCAGAGAACTGGCTTTTTCGCGCGCGCAACGGGTACCACGTTGCTGAGCTTTGGCCGCGGCGGCATCTGCAGTTGAGGAAGCGGCGCACGCCGCCGAATTGCCTGAGGCATTTGCTCAGCCGTGACTCCCGCACTCGGAGAGGATAACGGCGACTGCTTTGGGGATATTATCGTTGACGGCGCTCCTAGAGGCGTGCCAACAGCAGGAGTCGGAATTGCTGCCTCGCTCGAGGAATTCGCCTGCGGCATAGTGGCATCCGAGGTAGATACATCCGGCGTGGGCACTGCCGCCAATGCTGTCGCAGATGCTGCCGCCATCGTTGGGGTGGTTGCTGCCGATGTAGGCTCGGCTGATGTAGATGTCGCCGGTGTGATTGTCGCCGGTGTGGATGCCGCCAGTGTGGATGCCGCCAGTGTGGATGCCGCCAGTGTGGATGCCGCCGGTGTGGATATCGCCGGTGTGGATGCCGCCGGCGTGGATGCAGAAGTTTTCGACCCCGTTGTCAACACATCCGTTGTCAATGCGCCCGTTTTCAATGCCGGTCCCACCGGATCATATTTGGCGGCCGCGGCTGGAGCTGAGGCCATCGGCTCTAAGGGCGTTGTTTTTGGTGTTCCCACTGGAGAAGCAAGGTGAGCTGTTTCCGAGCCACCCGGCGCTCTTGTCTGACCCTCATTTTGGGCATTCTTTTCCGGCGCGAACCGGCGCCAGCCCTTCCAGCCATCAACGAACGGGCTTGCGCTCACCGTCGTGCTGCGGCTGCGCGAGATCGGCACAGCAGAGGGCTGCTTTGCGGCAGGCCGAGACTGGGTCGCAGAGCGGGCCAAAGACGGCCCGAATTCGAGCACGCCGAGCTGCGGCGGGTCCGGTGAGATGCGCGCGCTGCGCAGTCCAGATTCTGACTTTTGGCGAGACAAGACTGGCGTCGACTCCGTGAACATCGCTGGAGGGGCTAGCGACGCAGCCGGTGACGGCATCGCCGACACAGGGACTGAGTGGGGAGCGTTTTGCAGTGCAGCATACGGATGTGACTGGGGCACGACCGTGGACGCCGCCAAAGTTGAGTTCGGGTCGCGCATTGTCGAAACCTGCGAAGATGCCTGCGAAGATGCTGCGAACTGAAAAGAGTTCGACGTATCTGCCGGCGCGTAAGAAGTCGACGCATATGACTTTGATGATTGCATCGCCACTGGCGAGTACATAGAGCCGAGGTTCTGCGGAGACTGTGCGCGCGGCGGCACGCCGAAGAGCTCGCGGAAAGAGTCTGGCGCATCGCGCATATCGTCGGGCTCGACGTTCTCGAGATTGAGCGTGCTCTCGCCCTCGATTCCGAAATCCCACACGGACTCGGAGTCGCTCGATTCCTCCTCTTCTTCTTGGTGCGGATTGAACATCAGCAGCGAGTCGCGGTGGTCCTGCCGCTTCTCCTTCCATGCTATGTAGCGTTCGACGATCTGCTTGAGCACGACCGTCGGCACTTTTGAGTAAGTTTTCACGAACTTGTGTTTGAGGATTTCTTCGGCGCTGGGCCGCGCCTTAGGATCTTCGTCGAGGCACAGCGCGATGATGTCCTTCAATGCTGGAGCGTATTTCGGGCCCTCGAGTCTCGACGGCCGCGAGCTTGTGATGACGAGCAAGGCGCGCATCGCTTCTAGTTCCGCGTACGGCGGGTTCCCCGTAACGAGCTCGTAAAATGTGATTCCGAGCGACCATATGTCCGCCTTATTGGTGTACGACTGGCCCTCTGTGATCACCTCGGGTGCCATCCAGTACGGCGTGCCTACGACGGTATTCCGCTTCGAAGACTGCGTCACTGCCGCTACTCCAAAGTCGCAGAGCTTCACGCTGCCTTGCATTGTGATTAGAACATTCGCTGCCTTCAGGTCACGATGTATGATCCCCTCGGAGTGGATCGCGGCGACGCCGATAGCAATCTCCCTGAACAAAACGCCGAGAAACTTGTCTTCTAGTGGGCCCGCCTGTAGAAGCGTGCGCACAGAGCCCCCCGAGCAGAGATCCATAACAACCCACAATCGCGAACCGTCAAGAACCGTGCCGTAGTATCGCGTAACATTGGAGCTTTTCGCGGCGCTCAGATGGGAGAGAAGGCCGACCTCGTGCCGCACACTCTCGACTTCGTCCTCGACTGTGTCAAGATCCAGGGTCTTGATAGCAACCACCCGATTCGTGTGCGTGTCGATGCCCCTATACACGACGCCGAAGTTGCCGTAGCCAATCTTCTCAAGCCGTCGGTAGTGGCCGACCGTTCTTGGCTTCATCATGGCCCCAGTCATGTGATGAAAAAGGATTAAGGTAGGAGTGAACAAGGCATCTGCGCGATGGAGATGCCGAGAAAAACGCAGAAAATGGGATATACATGCGGCTGCCCACGTGTTGGAACGTGGTAAGTGCCCATGAGTCTTGAATACGCGAGAAATTACTTTTAATAGAGGATAACGGCTGCTTCGGTGCGAAATTTTTTCTATCACGACCTATAGTAATTAAAAAATACGTTTTTTACTGCGTTCAGCATGGGGTGTCGCAAAATTCTCTTGGCGCGCTCGAATCCTGGCGGACATGTCGACACAAACCTTGGATTAAGCAACCTTGCAAATCAGGGCGGGCGTAGACGCGGTCGCGTTGCTTCCAGCTTTAGGAGGGAGGTACCACCTACAGCAACAGGGATTTTAACGACGGTCTTGGCAATATACGGTCTGATGCCGCTGCTGGCTTCAAATCTCACATCGAGAAGAGCTTCGCATATTATCGCCCACATTCCCTACGCAACTATCTAGACTCGCTGCGCGTCGCGGGCAAGGGTGACGTGGAGGCGTTTCGGCCTCCACACCGTAACCGCTTATAAAACACCGCCAGCGCAACTACTCCTGAAACTACAAAAAATGAATCAAGGTGGCTATCAGCACGGTGGACCCGGTGGCGGAGGCTACGGTGGTCCTGGAGGCCCTGGACCCGGTGGACCCGGTGGACCTGGCGGCGGCTACGGCGGCGGCTATGGTGGCCCGCAAGGTGGTGGCTACCAGCAAGGCGGCGGACCTGGCTACTCGCAGCAAGGTGGCCCCGGCGGTGGCGGTGGAGACGGCCACGGCTGCGAGAAAGTCTGCTGCGGCCTTTGCGCGGCCTGCTGCTGCCTCGAAATGTGCCTCTAGATAATAAGGATTGAACTCTCTAGTTGTATAAGTTACTATTTTTCCCTGCCACATCGAGACTCGAGACAGGGCCATACAGACGCCCTGATCAGAAGCTCGCTGTGCGGAGGCCGCACGCGATCTCGTGGGATGCGCCCAACTGGGTCGCTCACTGAGATAATCCGAGCTGAGATGCTCCGAGCCAGGATGATCCGCACGAAGATGCCCGCACTAGTAGAGCCGCTTTTATTTTGGCGCCGGGCGCGCACTCTGGAAGATCGCGTCGCCCTCAGACCAGCCGATTCCTGCACCGAAGCCGGTGCCGAATACAACCGGCCAAGCACGCCGCTTGAACAGTAGAACAGAGCCGACAATACCCGCGCCTATGCCGAGGCCGGTCTTCACGAGTCCATTAGAGAGCACGAGATCCCACTTCTCGTTGAGCACTTTGTCGCTGCGTGCTGCCGCGTATTCAGCCATTGTGATTTGCTTGAGTGACGTTGGGCTGGGCAAACTGATACGCCAGAACGCGCTTCCGTACCCTACGAACGGAGGACTAGCTATGGCCACAGCGGTCAGTGGCTTGGGATGCGGGGATCACTCGCATTTTAGATTTAGAAGCATCCAGTAAACCTTATCTAGGTCTAAAGAAATCGTCCATAGTGTAGATTTATGCCTTTAGTTTTTTTCGAAGCACTTTTTCACCACACATATAGTGCTCCGCTTAATCACCAGCTCGGCAGTTCTCCAATATAGCCTTGCTCCGCGCGCTATTCAAAACCTTTTCCAGGTTGCGTCTCACGTTGCGATCTCCGCCGATCTGTGCTTCTGCACCTGGGGCGGCGGCGCTTAATTTCCACCCTAGTAGTAATGTCGGCTAAGCTACCTTTGAAAGACGTCCGTGTACTAGACCTCTCGCGCGTACTAGCCGGGCCGCATGCGGCACAGATCCTCGGGGATATGGGTGCCGATGTTGTGAAAGTAGAGCATCCGATTCGCGGCGATGACACACGCAGTTGGGGCCCTCCTTTTGCCGCAGGCGGAGAGTCTGCGTATTATCTCTCGGCGAACCGCAACAAGCGCTCAATTGGAATCAATTTCCAGACCGAGACTGGCCAGGAAATTGTGCGGAGGCTAGCAGGACGGTCACATATTCTTATCGAGAACTACCTCCCCGGTGGACTGGCTAAGTACGGTCTCAGTTACCAGGATCTAGCCAGCGTCAACCCGAAGTTAGTCTACGCAAGCCTCACGGGCTACGGCCAGACAGGACCGTACAGTAATCGACCCGGCTACGATGTGATGGTAGAGGCCGAGTTTGGCCTCATGCACATCACAGGCTACCCCGACGGCCCGCCGGCTAAAGTCGGAGTCGCAATCACCGACTTGACGGCGGGGCTGTACACGGTTATTTCGATTCTCGGCGCTTTGAGACACGCTGAGCTCACTGGCCAGGGCCAGCACCTCGACATCTCGCTCGCTGATTGCCAACTGGCGTCGTTGGCGAATATTGCGAGCAGCGTGCTTGTTAGCGGCAAGCCGGACAGCGGTAGACAAGGAGATGCACACCCTTCAATCTGTCCTTACCAGTCTTTCCCGACGCAGGATGGCCGTATCATGATCGGCGGTGGGAACGACAAGCTGTTCGGATTGATTTCTGATGCGCTCGGCCATTCCGAGTGGAAGACGGACCCAAGATACGCGACAAACGCGCAGCGTGTTGCCCACCGGCACGAATTGGTGCCAGCAATCAATGCGATCACGCAGACGCGAACCACCGCTGAGTGGGAGCGCGCATGGGAAGGCATTGGGTTTCCGTATGCACCAATCAATGATGTCAAGCGTGCTCTTGAGCACGAACATACCGTGGCTCGCGAGATGGTGAAAGAGGTGCCGCACGAGCATGTTGGCACTTTGAAACTCGTAGACCATCCCGTGAAATGGAGCGAGACCCAGCCGAAGATCCGGTTGCCCCCGCCTCTATTGGGCGAACAAACAAATGAGATTCTCGAAGAACTCGGTTTCTCTGAGCCAGAAATCAGCGAGCTCAAGGCGAAGAGCGTCGTCTGAGACCGAACCCTTAGGGCAGAGAGAGAGTCTATCTATCTGCCGGCGAACCATTGTGCAGTAGGTGAGGCGAGATCCAATTTCGCTGAGTCTGCTTTATCACATCACTCCTAGAATCAGAAGCATGTATTAAGTCAAAACAGTTGAAATTTCATTGTCCTCGAAAGCAGTACTCAAGTGCCGTCGCAATACCGAGAGAATCTTGAGTTTTGCCGCTGACGCATTTCTAGATATCCGAACAATGAGCAGTGGCTGTTTAGTTAGGCGAAGGTTCCTATCAGAAATTGACACTCTCAATCTCCAGTGTTCAGATGACGCATCTGAAGGCACTCTGCTGCGGTAAAAACAGTAGAACTGTCGCATTATTAAATACAGAATCATCCATCCTTACAATCGAGTATCGTATCATCGAATCTCAAAACCATTCTTACATCGCCGACATTTGGCACTCGTATATTACTTTACTCCCTCGCACGCGCCTTTGTGGGTATGGAGGAAATCACGTCGCTATCCGAGCTGGAGGCGGCGTGGGACGAGCTTCTCCAGCAATACGCGTCTCTTAAATCTCTCGTTCGCTTCTGCCAATCCGTGAAAGACCGCTTCGGTACAGAGTCAGATTCAGACGCAGGAGGCGACGTGTCTCACGTCGAGCACAGTTTAGTCGACACGAGCCACATAGAGGAGAAGCATTACGAGGACCTTGCGCAGGACCTCGAGTCAGAGATCCAGTCGTCAACACTGGTGCTCGACAAATTGTGCCAGGAGTGTGATGAGGTCTTGGCTCAGGCGAACCGGCTCAATTATTTCATGCAGTCACGCGATTTCCGCGTCCTTGAGCAGGAGTACGCGAATGTCGAGCGGCAGCTCGCGCAATTGACGTCTGACCATGCTGAGAAACGAGTGCTACTGGAAGTCAAGCTGATTTTAGAAACACGGTGCGCGGAGGCGAGACGGCATCTAGCGCGGACAAGAGTAAGCGATGTGCGTCCATCTGCGCTGGAAGAGAGCGGCCGAGCCGAACTGCTTCTGAGAGTGCAAAAGATGCTGTGAATATTCGGGGATTCCCTTTTAGGAATAAATAGGTTAATGTACATAGAGATCTATTCGAGAAAGGCACCCATCGCTCCGAGGTAACCCTCGTGGCGGAAGAAGTACGCGGTCTTGTCACCGTGAGACCAGTACCGGATGCCATTAGCCAGTGTTTCAATAGTTTGGGCGTGGCCCCGAATGTACGACCCAGCAAAATAGATGTGCTCGACTTGGTGGAAGCGCGCGTGCATGTACGCGAGCTGAGCGATATTATAGGAAACAGCCACGAGCAAACTACGGCTAATATCGGCTGGGTCGAAAGACTTCTTGTCCTTTGCTTTGAACGCCTTCGCAAAGAAGCTCGCCGTCGTGTCCGCCGACAAACCCATACGCGGGTACCCGCTACCGTAGATGTCCCCTACGAGCATATCGATTTTTGTGTTATCGCCGCGAGCGGCCATCTGAAGCATCTCGTCGAAATTCTTGGCCGGTGTGAGCATCGCCAGCAATCCCCACAGCGTCCCTCCACCCAAAGCAGAGCCCCCTACACGCTCGAATTGAGACGGCCCATCAACACGAATGAAGCCGACTCCGCTGCCAATATTAACGAGCATGTACGGGTACAGCGGGTTGTTCACTGGGTGCACGACCATAGGATCCGGTAGCGACGGATCCCAAGAGAACACTTCGTTCGGAATCTGCGACACAAAAAAAGTCGCACCGGTGATAACGCTTTCTATCTCATCGAATTTCCGGACTTTGACCTGCAGCTCGCGAGCGAGTCGTTCGCTATCTCGATAGGCGCCTCCACCAGTCGCATTCACGACGTGCACGCGGCCTGTAAAACGACGCATGAAATCGAGCAACTTGTCCAGACGCTCTGTTTCAAAGCTCGCAAAATGCAGGCTGCCGTCTTCGAAATAGACAACTTTCGCCAGCGATCCGCCAATATCGAGGGCCACGCGGCATAGGGGCGGCTGATGGGGGAGATGTATTTTTAGTGAGCGGTTCCTCACGTCTCCGAAATCATCCAGCGGCCGCTCGATGATTGCGCCGGACGCATTCATGCCAGAACTTGAATTAGTAGGGCAGAAACGTGTCTGTGAACTTCGGTTAAAGTCGAACACTGCGTTAACAGAAATAGGTAGTCACTATTGAACGGATAAGTATGAATTTTTAAGAATCGCTAAATTGACAGCTTGAAGTTCCATAAATCGCGTCGAGCCACGCGACTTTCCAAGGAAACGTGAAAAAAACCGCAAATCAAGAGAACTTAGCGAAACTGCGGGGAAAAAATCCGAGCCCGCTGATGAAGTCTCAGCAATTGCTGTTCTATGAAAACCGACACTACATACTATTGACCCAATTAAATCGCGCACATATACGCCCGGTGCGCTATCGCCGGGCGGCGGCACTAGCCGCGGAGTGCCAGGCATTATCTCGCGAGGTGCCGCTGCTGCCCTGAGCCCTATGTTTGTCAGAGATTTTCCACATCATACTCAATTGCTAGTTAAAAATCTCCGGCAAACGCCACATCAAAAAGCATATTCTGATAAGGCAATTCCGATGAAATTCAAACGCCGATTGATAAGTTTGTTTAGCGGCATGGAGCCGAAGGGAGGACGTGCGCACGCCTTGCTGGCCAGAGGGGAAATCTCAGGTGACACAACCTTACCTTGATCACTCAACAATCCGCTGGAAATTTCGCACGGAATGAGGCGCCAATCGTCGAAATTTTCGAGCTCAAAAGGTTGCAATCGATCTCTGTACTCTACATAGTGCAATTGCTCTGTTACATGTACGCGTTTCATTTTTTCTTGGTGTTTTACGTCGCATTTCTTGACTCCAGATTTTGAGGCAAGGTCGAATGGCAAGGGTATTCTGAGTCATCAGTTTTGAGGCTAACGCGATAAGCTTTTGGGCTCCGACTCTCTCGGGTTAGGGGCAACTATTCACAACCCAGGAGCCACTCTCTACACTCCACGTTGAAAAATCACTCACCCGAACAACAAAACCCAACAAAAACACTAAGCACTTTCGTTGTCAAGGCAACGAATAGCAATCAAGAAAAACATCCTCAGTCACCCATTAGCTTGCGTGTGACTAGTCCTCTTGACCCTCCAATTGTTTACAACGACCAACCTTCTGCATTGCAATTGAGACGCGTGTTCCGGCAATGACAGCTGTTCTAAGCAATTTCACCGGCGCTCGGATGCTTTCGCCCCCCTACTCGCCGCACACGGATCCGTCGCGTACGACCTCTGTTGTCACTAAGAGTTCGGCCGAATGCCGTATCTCCGTCCTGTCGCGCGCCAATTCGGCGTCAACAAGCTCCGACGACGACGAAACCGACTCGGAAAGCTTGCAAAGCGGCAAACGCTCGGCATTCGACGCATTCAGCACCGAGTCGAGCCAGAACGTGAGCCGCGTCGCGAGCCACGATTCCGAGTCGCCCGCGGACAGCGTTGCCGAGGCCGTCGCAGAGGATACCGTACTCGACGCCTGCTGCAGCCCCTTGCAACGCGAACGGCGCATGACGACGTGCTGGGATGCGCTGAAGTCGAACCCGCGGAAGTACCTGAAACAAGAGCGTGGGTTGCTCGACATGTATCCACTCCGCCGCCACTCGTGGGCTGGCCCCTCCAGTGCTGGGCTGAGTGATGATGGCAGCGACCTTGGCTCGATCGCGTCGGCGTCAGCCGCGTCGCCGGCGTCGAATGGCTCGAATCGCGGCGTCGGCCGCGGCAGGAAGGCCGGGCGGCCCGGCGGCCGGCGGCGGCGCACAAGCGTCCAGCTGAACGCGCCCGACTCGGGCTCGAGACAGAGCCCGGCCGCGTCGGATGACGGGACGGACGCCGGCGGATTCGCCGGCAGCGGCATGCGCGTGCACGACCTCAGCTTCCACGAGCTCGAGGACTACTCGCCGAACCTGAGCCTTCTCCCGCCGGGGAAGAGCTTGCGTGCGGAGTGGAAGGGCGCGCCGATGGATCTCAGCGGCGATCCCGACCTGCCGCGGCTGCATCCGGCGGAGGCACATCTCGCGAGCGTGCTGCGTCTTCCCTGCGACGTGTACCTCGACTCGAAGCGCCGGCTGTTCGCCGAGAAGGTGCACCGACTGCGCCAGGGCCTGCCGTTCCGACGAACAGACTCGCAGAAGGCGTGCAGAATAGACGTTAACAAGGCCTCGCGGTTGTTTGGTGCGTTCGAGAAAATTGGCTGGCTCGAGGACGAGCTGTTCATGAAGTTCCTTGATTAGGTACCAATAATTTTATCTGACCACGAGCAGAGCGAGTGGTTTGTAAGTAAATAACGAAATAAAATGAGCAATGTGATCAGAGGGCGGTCGGGCTGACTTTAACTAAGATGCATGCATTGCATGTGACAGGTTACGCGCCCATATTTTTCCCCTTTTCGAGACATGCGGGGGGTCCCTAAGATAGAGAAAAACGTGCGCGTGAGTCATTATCGATCCACGATAATGACGATAATTGCGCCCAGGCTCGGAAGTGGCCGCGTTTGTAATCAAGAAAACCGTGCGGAAACCCTCATGGTTGAAGAAAATAGAGGCCTCCAAAGTGAGGCCGTTGTTATGGGCCCAATCGTGTCGGAAAAAGAGTCCGAAGCGTCAATTAATGGCCCCGATCTGGAAGAGGCGCCGGACGGTGGCGTGCGCGCGTGGCTCGTGGTTCTGGGGTCGTTCTGTGGAATGGCAACGACTTTCGGCGTGTCGAACGGCTGCGGTACAATTGAAGAGTACCTGCTCACGAACCAGTTGAAGGACCGCTCCGAGTCCGAGATCGGCTGGCTTTTCTCGCTCTGGCTTTTCTTCATGTACCTCGGCGGCATCCAAACGGGCCCTGTATTCGATGCGTTCGGCTTGCGGCCGCTCATCCTTCCTGGATGCGCGCTGTGGGTCGCGTCGCTGTTCATCTTGAGCGTTTGCAAAGAATACTATCAATTTATTCTCGGTTTCTCGGTGCTCGGCGGCATCTCGTGCTCGATGGTGTTCAACCCGTCGATCACCGTGCTCGGCCACTGGTTCCTCAAAAAGCGGTCGTTTGCGACAGGTTTGGCAGCAGTTGGAGGCGCTGCGGGCGGCGTGTATATCCCTTTGATGCTGGGCAAACTGTTTCCTATGATCGGGTACGGATGGTCGATCCGCGTGTTGGCGTTCGTGAACCTGTTCCTCTGCATTGTTTTGTGCCTCACTCTAGAGTCCCGTCACGTCCGGCGCAAGGTCGACTGGCGCGAGGCAATGATCGACGTTCGCAGCCTCACGAACCCGGCATTCGCGTTATGCTGTTTTGCTATCTTTTTGTGCGAGTGGGCGATATTTGTGCCGATCACGTATATGGTGACCTACGCACGCGCGCAGGGACTCTCCGCGGGGTACTCGAACGCACTGCTTGCGTACTTGAACGTCGGCTCGGCGATTGGCCGTGCCATTCCTGGGTACATTGCCGATAGATACGGGACGTACAACGTGATCATAGTGACGAATGCGCTGACGGCGATCTCCTGTTTAGCCATCTGGATTCCGGCCGGCGGCGGGAAAGCGGGGCTCACTGTGTTCGCCGTGCTGTTCGGTTTATTTAGCGGAAGCACGATTTCATGCACACCAGTATGTGTGGCGGCGATCTCGCAAATCAAGGATTACGGGAAACGGTACGGCACGGCCTACTCGTTGGCCAGCCTCGCTGTGCTCACCGGTACGCCTATTGCCGGCGCGTTGACGGCACACAACTTTCTGGGGATGAAGATCTTCTCTGGCTGCGTTTACGCTGCCTCTGTGTTCTCGTTCATGCTGTCGCGCTGGTTCGCTGTGGGATGGGAGCCTCTTTTTTAAAATGATGGCCGGCTGGTTATCGCTAATTTACTAGATTATGATTAAGTGTTTATGGAATATTTATCGAGATATTTTAACAGCAATATCATCGAGACTACACTGCTAGCTCGTTCGATTTACGATGTGAAATTCGATCTCACCCCAATGTCCGCATATTTTTGGTACTGTACACAACACATCTTTATCTCAGCACACGCACAAGCCTCGTTGCTTGCACCGGACGTTCTGTGCTTTGGCCACGCGCTTACGTCGTAGTCCGTGCATAGTTTCTGCGAAGTTCGTTCGCAGGGTTACCATGGCTCCCATCCAGAAGCTGGTCACACTGCGGCTTCCGAGCGACCAGCTGCGAGAATTCGACTTCGCAGACTGCGACGCAAAGAAACCGAAGAAGCGGAGCGGCGGCTCACGCGTTCGGGCGAAGCCCGAACCGACGGCACCAGCGAGCTCGAGCTCCTCGGGGATCATCATTGGGCCCACGAACAACGTCGATCCCGTGCTCGGCAGCCTTCCGCGGAGCTTGAAGGCTGCTCCCGTGGCGAATACGAACGGACTTGTTGTTGATAAACGCCCGAGCCGCAAGTGGTCGTGGCGGCCGCTCGCGATCCGCACATTCACAGGATACACATGCAAGCTCGGCGGCTGGGCCTCCGACTTCACACCTGAGGAGAGCGCCGAGCAGCAGAAACGGGAGAAGGCGCAGGCCGCGAAGGAAGAGGCGGCAAAGCAGCAAAGAGAGGCGGCTCTTGAAGCGCAGGCGAGGCAGGACCAGGCGAAGCAGGAGCAGCTCAAGCTCGAAGCCGCGAAAAAGGAGGCCGTGAAGCAGGAGAGCTCGAAGACGGCTAAACGCGCGCAGAAAAAGGACGAGCGGCCGAAGTCGAAGAAGGCGCCTACGAAACGGAAGAAGAGCGACGGCGACGAGAAAGACGCGAGCGTGAAGCCCGAGAGCGACGCGAAGGACGCGACGCCCGATGTGAAGCCGGCAGTGAGGCCCGTGGCCGCGAAGCCCGTGGCTTTGAAGCCAGCGGAGGTGCCCATAGCAGTGAAGCCTGTGGAGACGAAGCCTGTGGAGACGAAGCCCGTGGAGACAAAGCCCGTGGAGACAAAGCCCGTGGATATCAGACCTGTCGAGGCGAAGCCTGTAGAGGTCGTGCCCCAGTCAGCAGAGGCAGCACCAAGTGTGACAGACTCACAAGACGAACTACGAGCCGCAAGCGGCAATGGAAACTAGCAATTCCTGATATTGAGCATACTAAATACTAAGTCGAATATGGAAGACACCCATATGGAAGACACCCGTTTTTCTAGTACCGGCGAATGTACGTACATGGCACCGTCCACATAACACTGTGCGCCATAACAGGGCGCCATCGCAGTGCGCCTAACGCCGTCTACCTAGCACTGCATGCTATAACAGGGCCATCACCGTGCGCCGTCCACCTAACACCGTTCACATAGCACAGTTCACACACAGACCACACAAACCTCACTACTTTACCTCACAGCGATTAACATGTATATACGAGCCACTACTGGCAGCGCTGTTTCAGCAGCCTGCGGTACTCCTCGGGCTCATTCCACAGCTGGGCGGCCTGCGCATTCAGCGGGGACGAGTTGTTGGGCTCGCCCAGCAGCGACTGGATGCTGAGGAGCACGGACTGGACGTTGAGCACGGCGGACCAGCGCTCCTTGAGGATGTCGAGGCAGATGTTCCCGGACATGTCGACGTTCGGGTGGTACATCGGGCTCACGAACTTGACGACCGGCGCCACGTACGGATAGTCTTGGGGGAACACAAGCGAGATTTTGAACGTCATGCCGTCGTAGTACGTGCCCTCGGGGCCCTCGATCGTGCCCGCCCACACGAGCAGGTTCGAGTCCGACTCCGGGAACGCGGAAATCCCCGGTGGCGAGCTCATCATCAGTTGCATAAGCTCGTTTTGCAAGCGTTTGGTCACAGAGTGGCCCGCAGGAACGCTCGCTGGAGCGCTATCGACCATGGTCATCGTCGCTGTCTGCATAGGGTGTAAATATACCCTGGAATAAACAAACTCGAGCAGGAGGTGCCGTGCCGTGCGACGGCGAGGTTCGAGGTTGTGGGAAATTGGGACTCCTGTGTGCTGATTGCTGATAGGTGCTGACTGCCGATAGGTGCTGATTGCCGATAGGTGCTGATTGCCGATAGGTGCTGATTGCTGATAGGTGCTGATTGCCGATAGGTGCTGATTGCTGATAGAGCTGGAGTGATGGCTCGAGTGATTCCTAGCGGTTAGCTCGTGTGGTGACGCCGGCTGCCGCAGCTCCGCGTTTGATAAGTAGACGAGTTTCATATGTAGATACGTTTAAGATATAGATGCGTTTCAGATACTCAACATAGTGTTTTGCGACTCGACACGAATGTCACTATGCGATTGAGAGCTGATTTGCTTCACGAATGAACCCGCCTTTCATTGCTCGGCGTTTTGCGCATGGGATATACATGGCGCTGTTTTGGTTTGCTGCTCGAGCTAGCTTGCATTAATTATTGGCCGTTTTGCTTCTTGAACATCTGCGGGATCGACGGACCTTAAACCACTTCGGGCGTCCTGACGATCTCCGGGGATGGTTCACGTCTTCTTGAACGCTATTTTTTTTTCATCGGTATTCGAATGAACGCGGTTATTTTTGCGCCCGCAGTTTCTTCGCATACCTCAAGCCGCAGCGGTTGCACAGCGTCTTCGGCCCGAGCGGGCCCTTACGCCACTCGGGGCTGCTCTCGATGCCGCACTCGAGGCACTTCGTGTCTGTTTTCTGCCTCGAGTGGTTCGCCTGCTGCAGCGCGAGCAAGCGGGAGTTCATGATCTCGCGCTGCACGTCGGCGAACCGGCGCGGCTTGCGCGGGACGACGGGCTGCACGAAGTTCTCCTGCGTGAGGCGCATGCGCATGTGCGGGTCGAGCTGATCAGGGTCCACAGACATTTTCTCAGTCTCGTAAACGGCGCCCGTGCCAACGCCGGAATTGATGCCACTGATTCTCGAGTTGAGCCCTTCGTGTACATGGCTCCGCGGCAACATCGAGTAGAAGTAGTCGACCTCGCGGTATGCCATCGACGGAATGAAGTCGTTGATGATGTGGGATTCGGGCGAAGACGGTGTCTGCGGCTGCGAGCCCGTTGACGTGCTGCCCTCTTTCTGCGGCGCCTCTTCGTGGTCCTCGACGCCGACGTGGTACCGAATCGAGCTGAGCTGCGCATTCTCGTAACCGGGAAGCACGCGGTCGTTCAGGGGCGTCAGCAGCGCCACAATGGCATGCAGGTCGGGGTCCTCGAAGTAGCAGTCGAAGTCGGCGCGGTAGCTCTTCGCCGACGAGCACAGCTCGATCGTGGCGTTCATGGGCGCGCCCATCTGCGCGCATATCGCGGCTCGCGAGATGTGCTCCGCAACAAGCTCGCTGTTCGGGCCACCGAGCATCGGCTCGAGCGCAGTCGTGACGTCTCTCACTGTGCCCGCGGAATTGCTGAGGAGGGCCTGCTGCTGAGGCGTGATCCAGTGCACAGTGTACGGAGACATAACAACAATAACGACCTGGTCGTCAGAAATGACCTTGAGCACGGAGTTGGCCAGCACCTGGAGGCACCATTGCGACTCTTCGTATGAAGGCGCGCGGCGCGACGATTCGGCAAAGCCCTGGATGCAGATGTCTCCTTGATCGTTCGAGTATGATGGCTTAATGGGAACGCCGGCTGAGGGCGATGATGTGACTTCTAGCATTAGTTGAGTGATACTGACCTTGCGGGGTTGCGAAATTGAATCTATCTGACTGTCGCTTTCCAGCTCGGGCAGCTTTTCAAGAATGCCACGCGATACTAATTTTCTCGCTTGTTTATCTGTGGGTAGATCTGGATCTCGTACACCTCCACTTCTCTCTGTGGGGAATCCCTTATGATATATTGTAGGTGCTGACGCAGCAAAATTTGGTAAAACGACTCAACCGCTGTGGCAAGGGCGATAACGAATAGGCTCAGCCTCAGTGGGCAGGGGGGACACCTGCAGAACTGCAGGGCGCGCATTGAAGGCGGCGTTTCTTATGCTTACGTGCGCCCAATTCCTTCGTGTTGTCGTTTACGTGCGGGGATCTTGGTACCTCAAGCCCAGATTTGGTGCATTTTTACGCTGCTTTCAAGCTATTCCTCTCATGCGCGTGAGGTGTGTCACGTGTGAATCGAGCTTCCGCGCAGGGTTTACGCACTTGACTTCGGCATCTTCGTAAGCTAGGATCGTTCGTCTACGGTCAGCTGGACCGAACTGCGGAGATCGTCGAGCTAAGATCTATTATTTACGATGAATGCGACGAGGATATACGAAATGGAGTTTTTTCTACAGCCCACTTAGCTTGAATGCGGTAGTATTGAGTCGAAATTGGCGCAAAAATCGAGGCCTGGGTTGAGGACGAATATGCAAGGTGCATTCTAAAAGATCATCGGCTTTCCGACGACCGAAGGATCCGAGAGATGTGTGTGTATGCAGGCCCGATTTCTTAGGGGAAAGCAGCTCATAGTGCTTAGAGATGCAGTACTGCGGTGGGCACCGTCCGTGCGAAGAGCGCCGCCCCTTCTTCGACGCCGCCACTGGAGTAAAATTAAGCTAGATACAATGGTGGTGGGCTAAATACTGGTACTCTGCAATGCTGGGGTGCCACTGACGGTTCAGATACCCATCTAAATATTGGATACGGTCTCTCGTAGTTGTGCACTCGTTCCAGGGCGCTTGGTGAGGTCAGGAGAGTCGATCACGTTTGTTATAGCAAGTCCTTCATGCCGTTTCGCCACATACTCAGTCATTGCATAAAGCAGGGTACGGTCTAGTGCATGTGATAAGGGTCAGCGTACCATGGGTCGTTCATTGGAGGTTTCAGAAGAAGGAGGTAGGAGGCGCCATTGAGCACGATTTTTGAGCACAAACTTATGCTATAAAACTTGCTAATATTAAATGTGGTACGGTAGTTCAAATTTTGGACAGGCTTTTTTCTCTAATACGTATATAAGCAGAGTCTCATCTAGTAACCCCTGAGGTTCAGCAGAGATATGTCTGCGGATTGAAAAGCCTTTCTCTTTGCAAAATCTACGCTAAATTCCCGAATTTGTGTAAGCATGCGTTTTGTGACGAGGCATAATTGGCAAATATTTCTATGGGGTAACAATGAATGTCAAAGCGCTAAAGTACATCCGCGAGGTTGTGGTGTAGTTCGATATACACGTGAAATGCAACAGCGGCGCACACTTAAGGCAAGTATAAGTGGGAAGCCGCGAGCTTTAGCAAGTTGAAATCTCTGCGTCTCTCTGCAGTCCTGCTTCAGGGGATCCGGAGGCTGTGAGGACCTGCAAAACGCAAAGATAGCTGGATCTGCGTACCACATAACTGGTCCATCATGGAGTTTAAGAACTAGGCATCATTCCTTGACACGCGAGTCGCAAACCACAAAATCTTTCAAACACGTACGTAAAGATTGAGTTGTTACTTAGATAGAATGCAAAAGCTCAGTAGCGCTCAACAGGTTAAGCTCCATGAGTTGTGCGCAAAAAACTGGGCGCAATTGGTAGACCTGCACAGGGGTAAATTCTGATGCGGAAAAAATGCGACATGCATGCCCAGAGAAAACCCGTGGGAATCTGTGTGAACGAGTGTTTAATTATGGAATTTACAGCCGCGAACAGTTTTACAAGATTTAAAAGCCAAGTGGACGCCAAACGCACGGGAAAATTTTCTCACTATCTTCGTGGTTGCGTGCTGCATGCCCTGAGTTCCCTGCGCTAAGCCTTATCGGGAAAAAGGGGTCAGGTACACCGGTTTTCCGTCTGATATATGCCAAAGCTCGTCTTCGAGTGCAAGAAACTTCTACGCTGTGGTTTTATGGACTATTCACACACTACTTTTGACAGTATAATAAGATCACTAAGTGCTGAGATATTAGTGAGCAGCGTGCGCGTTTTTTGGGGCGCGGCTCCTTGCATGAGCAACTGCATAAATGAAGCGAATTGCGCCCCACGTCATCAACCTAACCCTTATGTAGTATCTCGCACATCTCCGTCCGCCCAAACCGAAGAGGACGCCCGAGAATATGCGCAAGGCTCTTGTCTGTCTCCTGGAAAAAACAGGAAAATTCGAGGATGGCTGCCTCAACGATTTCCCTGAGTTCATTTATGAGATGATATCTGCAATTCAGTGCCACTGAGAGATCATCAAATACAGCTTTTTGTGACTGGGTTTGCCGTCATTTGTATCGAACTTCCCAGACAACATTCGGTTTCCACTTTTTCGATGGATCACCAGACCACTCGAGGTCTGCGTGACATCGCGGGTATCATCTGGATGTCACCAGACTTTAGGTTGCTATGTCTAGAGATAGTGTTGCGTATTTCACGGCGGATATGGTCAATTTGAGATTGCCGTGGAGCTTTGATATCACCACATTTGATATCACCATCACATTTGAGTATGCGTCTTAAGTATGATTCGCACCGGACGGCGCACGCACAGGGTAACCTTCATACACTGCGAGTGCTGTGACACGAGGTCCCCATTACCGTGCTGTATCTGCGATATACTCCCTAAGTGATCTACCTCTAAGTCCCGTCTAATGTATATACTTGCAACCTTCTTTTGCAGGAACCTACTACTGCGCAACAATTACCTGCTTCCCACTCTTCTCAAGCGCGGCGCGGAAGGTCGTCAAAAAGTCCTCGTCGCTGTCATGCTCGAGATCGACGAAGTTCTCCTGGATCGCTGTCTCGCGGATCTCGTTCGACCGGAACATGTCGGCGAGCTCAGTCAACATGCGCTGCCGTGCCTGCGGGTTCTGCTGGCTCCATCTCGTTAGCCAGAATCCTTTCGAGGCAATATCCTTGAAAATGTACAGCGACGTCGGCAGGCTCACGGGCTGCTTCGACATGCCTCCGTACGTGACGAGCTGGCCGCCAGGCGCGAGCTGCCGCGCGATGTTCGCCGCCGAGCGGCCGCCGACGCAGTTCAGCGCCAGTTTCGGCGCGCGGCCGCCGGTCCAGTCCGAAATGATCGTCTTGATGCTCTTGTCGTTGATCTGCTCCTCAGTAACGACCTTCGTCGCGCCGAGTTCCCGCAGCTCCTGCGTTAATTGGTCGATGTCGCGGCGGTCTCTCACGACGCTGATCGAGTTGTAGCCCCACAAACGGCCCAGTTGAATAGCCATGCGACCAACACCAGAATTCCCGCCGTTCTGGATGAACCAGTCGTTCGGTGCGAGCGACTGGAAGTCCGACAGCATGCGGTAGGCCGTCGACGGGTTGACACTCAGCGTTGCGGCCTGCACAGCAGCCAATCCGTTGGGTTTTCCCAGCGGAATCAGGTCGGCCGCCGGGGCGACGCGGTGGCTTGTCCACGTGCCAAAGGCGGCGATTTTGGGCACGCACCAATCGCCCTTTTGCAGTGCAGGATCCTCGGACTCGACGACCTCGAACACGCCCTCATTGCCGCCAATCGCCGTGGGATCGCTGCCGATGTCTTTACGGAACACTGGCTTCGAGGGATAAACGCCCTCTACTTGATTCAAGTCGGCCGGGTTAATGGGCGCCGCCACAAGTTTGAGCAGCGCATGACCGGACTCCAGCGCAGGCAGCGGCGTCTTCACGAGCTGAAGCACCTCACCGGGGGGGCCGTAGTTCGTGAAGCCGATTGCGCGCGCCGTGTGTGCAAATCGGACTCCGAAAGTTCGAAAGCTCATTCGTCAATGTGAGGGTTATACCACGACCTGTGATGGGATGTATAGTGAGTAGGTGAAGAGGATAAAGGGATAGGAATCTGCTTGCGAGAGAGCGGTGGGGACTAGATTGTGTGTGGTGCAGGTGGCAGTTGAAGCACGCAATAGATAATGTAATGTTTGGAGTGAGGTGCTTGTTCGGATCTCGTGTCTTTGAGCCGAGAATGGGTGGCTATCTCGTAGATGTGTATAAAACTATTCGTCTGAGAAGGATCTGAGGCTGCTAGGTTCGTGTTCGAAGTGAGGAGGCTGCTAGGTCCGTGTTCGAAGTGAGTAGGCGAGATTGCTGCGGAACATGGGCTGGCTGAAGTACAGCGAGAAATCTTGGAAACCAGTAGTTTCATCACGCGCTCAAAGCCAATTAAACCGTTCTCGAGCACGGGCGCTACGATGTTTCCACGACCAGGGAACATAACATAAAATAGTTGTACAGAGTCTACACAGCTTATAAACGCCTCTCCGCCCTCGCGCTTAGAACCGTTTTCTCGAATTTGCCTCCTAAAGCCGCTTCTCGAACGCAGTCTCCAACCTCCTTTTTATTGTTCCTCTCCGACGCACCTCTCCGCACTTTTCTCATCACAGCCCCGTCCACTTCTCAGCAGGGTTCGATGCAGGTGGCCAAGCTCGACGGCATTTCGCCACTCGATCTCTACGACCTCGAGCGCAAGCTCGGCGAGGGCACGTTCGGCCAGGTCCACCAGGGCGTCTTCCGGCAAACCGGCACGCCGGTCGCTCTCAAAGAGATCATAGTACATAACCAGGCCGAGGGGATCCCGATCACGGCCCTGCGCGAAATCAAGATCATGAAGCAGCTGCGGCACGCCAACATCCTCCATGTACTCGATATGGCAGTGAAGAAGAACGCCGAGAAGTCCCTGTCCACCTACTACATGGTGATGTCGTACATGGACCACGATCTCTGTGGGCTGCTGCACAACCGCGAGATCCGCTTCACGCTGCCGCACATCAAGCTCTACATGTCACAGCTGCTGGCCGGCGTCGGCTACCTGCACGAGATGCAGTACATGCACCGCGACATCAAGTCAGCGAACATTCTCGTCAGCAACTCGGGGAATCTGAAAGTTGCGGACTTCGGGCTGGCCCGGAAGTTCGTAGAGCCGCCGCCGAGCCTCGATAGTACGTCGCCGGCGACGCGGCGGTACACGCCGAAGGTCGTCACGCGCTGGTACCGCCCGCCAGAGCTGCTTCTCGGCGAGCAGTTCTACACGCCGGCTATCGACATGTGGGGCGTCGGGTGCATTTTTGGCGAGTTTTTCAAGCGCCGCGAGGTCTTGCCGGGGCAGTCGGACATCGACCAGCTCCACAAGATCTTCAAGCTCGTGGGCACGCCCACCGACAAAACAATGCCCCAGTTCGCGCGGCTACCGGGCTTCCGCGACGTCATGCCTTTGGCCCAGACCGAGGGCAATCTGCGGGAAGTCTTTCAAGGCGTTCCCGAGGATGCAGTGCACCTGCTCAAGGGCCTGCTCGCTCTCGACCCGCAGCAGCGGCTGACGGCGGCCGGGGCTGCGAAGCACCAGTTTCTGACCAGCGGCGTGAGTGCGGCCGAGTACGGCGACCTGCCGCACTTCCCGCCGAGCCGCGAGCTCGACGTCAAACTGAAGCGGTCGGCGCCGTCGCCGCTCCCGCCGCCGCCGGCGAAGCGCCAAAACCGGCGTGCGTTTGCGCCGAAGATCCCGAATAAGCGCGAACTCCGCGGAGCCGAGCTCATACCTCCATACCGCCGCAACGCAAAGCAGGATTCACGGAAGGATATGACAGTCGGCGGGCTGGACTATTAGCGCACGGAGGGCTAGCAGTAAAAGTAGCAATCAGCGATTCTAACAAATATGATACAGAGATTTTTCAGCCGGATCTGTCGAATAAACCGGATTTTCACCTACCTCTGAGATGGGCACCCCTTTGCCACGTGTATGTATAAGTGAAGCACACTCGCACAAGCGCTTATGCTCGATTACCAGATACTCACGGATAGTACTACGTCTTTAATGCATGTTCTTATAAACCCACGCTGCGTTGTTCGCCTGGAGACCAACTTCGCCTCCGGAGCAGGGTAATTCGAAACCCAGTCACCCAAACTTCCATTTCATGTACGGACAGCAGTACGGCCAAGGATATGGTCAGTACGGCCAGCAAGGATACGGTCAGCCGTACCAACCACCTGGATATGACCAGACTCAAATGGGGATGCAGCAGGGGATGCAGCCGATGCCTACAGGGATGCAGCCGATGACCACGGGGATGCAGCCGATGTCTACGGGGATGCCTCAGGGGATGCCGGGAATGCCTCAGGGGATGCCTCAGGGAATACTTCAGGGACTGCCCCAGGGAGTCACCCAGGGAATGCCCCTGGGAATGCAGGCCACTGGCCTCGCACCGCCGTCGGCGCCGCAGCCGACGTCGAACCCGATCATCCCGAACAAAAGGCTGACGTTTTTGACCCCCGAAGACCAGGCGAACTTTGCCCAGCTGTTCCTGGCGTCTCTGGCTCCAGGAGAGCAGTCGCTCAGCGGAGATTCCGCGCGCCAGCTTCTGCTTAGATCGAACCTGCCGAATCAGACTCTAGGGGATATTTGGCAACTCGCAGATACGCAGCGAAGCGGGAGGCTGATGTTCCCGGAGTTCTGCGTCGCGATGTATCTCTGCTCGCGCTGTCTGCGCGGCGAGTCTCTGCCGTTCCAGCTCGACCCTCGGATCGCGCGGGAAGTCCAGGAGATGGTCTCGGAAATTTCTATCGGCGTTGCGAACACGTCGGAGTCGAGCTCCAGTCAGCAGTTCGCCGCGCTTCGGCAGAACTCGTTCCAGCCGATGCAGACGGGAATGCAGACGGGAATGCAGACAGGACTAGGTGGCCTGCAGTCCCAGCCTACCGGCCAGTTCCAGTCGTCACTAGGCTTGCCGTCGCAAACCACTGGTGCATTTCATTCTACGTTGAGTTTGCCCTCGCAGCCTACGGGCTCCTATGGTTTCGCGGACATGCGCAATTCCTCGATGCCGGGACCTCTGATGTCTCAAGCGACTGGCTCGTTGCTGCCGCAGACGACTGGCGGACTCGGTAATCAAACAACAGGCATGACGTCTCAAGGAATTCTGCCCCAGACGACGGGAGGATACATGCCGTCTGGAATGGGTTCTCAGACGACGGGGGGCTTGATGCCGCAGACGACGGGAGGCCTGATGCCGCAGACGACGGGAGGCCTGATGCCTCAAACTACCGGAGGGCTCATATCGCAGACGACGGGAAGTTTCATGCCGCAGACGACTGGAGGACTCATGCCTCAGACCACGGGTGGCCTAATGCCGCAGACGACGGGTGGCCTGATGCCGCAGACGACAGGAGGTTTGATGCCGCAGACGACTGGAGGACTTATGCCGCAGACGACAGGAGGTTTGATGCCGCAGACTACAGGAGGGCTGATGCCTCTGCAGGCAATGCCGACAGGGAAGCAGGGCCAATGGGGCTTCTCGAACGCGGTGACTCCCGGCCTGGACTCTTTTGGGAGCCAATTCACACCGCAAAGCTCTGTGTCGCAGGCCTCTGAGATGCAGCAGCAGCTGGCGCGTGCGCGCGAGCAACTGAGTGGCAGCAGCAGCAATACGCCGGCGAACGCGTATGCCGGCATGTCGAAGCAGGAGAAGCAGACCTACGATGGCATATTCTCGCAGTGGGACAAGAAGCGCAGCGGATACATTGATGGCCCCACAGCGATCACTATATTCGGGAAGTCTGGCTTGAAGAACGCCGACCTCGAGGCGATCTGGAACCTCTGCGACCGGCAGAATCGTGGGCGGCTCGGCCGTGACGAGTTCGCAGTAGCCATGCATCTGATCTATCGGACGCTGAACGGCCAGGCTGTGCCTGTGCGCCTGCCTCCTGAACTCGTGCCGCCGTCGCAGCAGCGCCTTGAAGAGAGTGTGGAAAAAATGAAAAAGTTTCTGAAGGACTCGAAGTCGCTCTCAGACTCTAAACCGGCTGTTTCGGCGAAGAAGGACGCCGTTGCTTTCAAAAATGACGACAACGATTTAGGCGCGTACCGCTCGGCGTCGCGCCACCGCTCGAGTGTCAGCAGCGCCTCGGAGCGCCAGAGCACGTCGCAGCGGCCGAGCGCCTCCTCGACGGCCGAGCTCGTTAAGCAGGTCCGCGAAAAGCGGATCTTGTTGGAAGCCGCTGATGCGGAAGAGAGCGAGGACCTCGGCATGGACGACGCCATTGAGGCCGACAACGTGCGGCAGATCGCCGATCTGAAAACGCGGATCCGCGCGGTCCAGCAGCAGGCCGGCGGCGCGTTCAAGAGCAGCGCGGAGCGCGGCGATCTGCTGCGCAAGCTCCAGAACATGGTCGACGAGCTGCCGCAGCTCATGAGCGGCATTCGCAGCGTCGAGAAGGATCTCACCGAAACGCGGTTGGCTGTGATGCAGAAGCAGTTCGAGCGCGACCACCCAAGCGCGAAAATCGTCGGCACTGGCCCGAACGGGCAAGTCACGGACGCCGACCGTGCCGCCGCAAAGCGCAAGGCGGACTTGCGGGCGCGCATGGCCGCCATCACGGGCAAGCAGTCGGCCAGTGCCGACGCCGAGGCGTTCGCGCAGTTCGAGCGCGAGCTCGCCGATGCGCGCCGTGACGCGGAGCAGAACACTGCGACGAGCGAACGCAGCCTCAAGGCTCTCGAGGACAGCCTCAAGACAACCGAGAAGGACTTGCGCTCGCAGCTCGGCACGAGTGCTCACTCCGACCGCGAGCGCCGTCGTTGGGAGGAGGCGATCGGCGTGGAGCCCGAAGTCAGAGAGTTCATCCTCGAGATCCGCAGCGCAGGATCGTCGAGTGCGACCCAGCCGAGTTCCACAGTCTCGAAACCATTCTTGTCGCAGAGAACCTCGAATGGTGTGTCGCAAGCATCAACCGGCGCGGCTCATGCGGCGTCGAATGGCCCGTCCTCGGCGGCCTCCACCGTAAGCGCGCCAGCTGCTGGTTCCAAGAAGGAGACAACTGCTGAACGCATTGCGCGCATCCGTGCCGAGGCGCAGAGGCGCACGCAGGAGAAATTCGCGAAGGCCGGCATTGCTATGAAGGACCGTCGCCGATCGAGCGCGGAAGCGGAGTCGGAATCAGCGCGCAGCTCGCCAAAGCCGGGCCTGTCACCAAAAAAGAACCCCACACCGCAGCGCACGCCGCAGCCGTCGCCGCGGTCGTCGGTCGTTGCCCCGCCGGCGGCCTCTGCGCAATCAGCCCCGCCTACCCAGGCGCTGCAGGCATCTTCTCTCCAGGAGCCCTTCAACGCGGATGAGGAAGACGAGGAAGAGCGGCAGCTCAAGGCCGAGCTAGAGGCCGAGAGGAAGCGTGCTGACGAGCGCGAACGTGCGGCAAAGGCGCAAGCCGAGGCGCGCGAGAAGCGCAAGGCCCAGCTCCTCGCTGAGCGCGAGCGGCTGCGCCAAAGGGCAAGCCAGAAAGTCGAGGACGACGAGGACGATTGGGACGACGACAAGCCCGTGCAGACGCAGGCGTGGAAGCCGCAGCAGCGCAACACGCCAGCACGGCAGCGCGATGTGGAGCCGCCAAAGCAGACGGTGCCGAAAGTTGCTAGTACTGTGAAGAGGCCGTCGTGGATGCCGGCGCCGAAGGCTGAGGCGCCGAAGAAGGAGACAGGATCTGACCCAACTGCTGTGGCATCCTCTGCGGCACCAGCAGCGCCGGTAGCAGCGCCAGCAGCAGCGCCAGCAGCGGCGCCAGCAGCGGCGCCGGCAGCAGCGCCAGCCGCACCAGCAGCAGCAGCAGCGGCACCTGCGCCGACTCCGTTAACCCAGCAGAAGACGAGCTACAATCCGTTCAACCGCCCGCAGCCCCCGAAACCGGCTGAAGACGACGGATGGGGCTCAGACGCCAGCGACAACGACGATGAAGAGGATACAGGCCCGCGTGGTGGTGCTACGCCGAATCAGCTCGCCTCGCTCCTCTTCGGGACTATGGGCCCGCAGAGGCCGACGCGTGAGGAGCCTCCGGCCGAGACGCCCGCTCCTAAGAGCGTACCTGCGTCCGCCCCTCCGGCTGTGCCTGAATCTACTCCTATTGCCGCACCGCCGGCTGCACCGGCCGCACCGGCTGCACCGTCGGCTGTGCCGCAACCTACAGAGAAGCCGCCTGCAGCTCCGGAGGCACCCCCCGTTCCTGTCCCGCAACCTGCGGAGCCTGCACAGGAGCCGACTCAGGAGCAAACGGCATCTCAGTATGCTCAGTATGACTACTCGCAGCAGCAAGAGTACGCCCAACAGCCCCAGGAGTATGACCACTCGCAGCAGCCCCAGGAGTACTCGCAGCCTGAACAGTATGACTACTCTCAGCAGCCTCAGGAGTACGATTACTCTCAGCAGCCTCAGGGATATGACTACTCGCAGCAGCCTCAGTATGACTACTCGCAGCAGCAAGAGTACGCCCAACAGCCTCAGGAGTATGACTACTCGCAGCAGCCTCAGTATGACTACTCGCAGCAGCAAGAGTACGCCCAACAGCCTCAGGAGTATGACTACTCGCAGCAGCCTCAGTATGACTACTCGCAGCAGCAAGAGTACGCCCAACAGCCCCAGGAGTATGACCACTCGCAGCAGCCTCAGGAGTACTCGCAGCCGCAGGAGCCTCAGGAGTACTCGCAGCCTCAGGAGTACTCGCAGCCCCAGGGGTACTCGCAGCCTCAAGAGTATGACTACTCGCAGCAACCCCAGGACTATTCGCAGCAGCCCCAGGACTACTCGCAGCCGCAGGAGTACGCTCAGCAGGATTACAACTATCAGCAGCCTGAGTACTCGCAGTACGCGCAGCAGAACGGCGTTGACGACGAGTTCGAGTTCACAGATGCGCCGTCCACACCGGCAGCTCCCTCTGCGCCAGCGCCTCCGGTGCCTATGGATGCCCCGCCGGCACCCCCAGCTCCGTCCATAGCAGCACCGCCGGCGCCTCCCGCACCACCGGCTCCTAGTGTGAGTGCGCCGCCCGCGCCGCCTGCTCCCGCGCCGCCTGCTCCCGCGCCACCGGCGCCACCGGCTCCGGCGTTCTCGGCGCCGGCTCCTTCAGCCGATGGACCGTCCCTGGGGAACGCTCTCCTTGGCGAGATCAGTGGCGGCGGGTTCAAGCTGAAAAAAGTCGACACGAACCAGCAAAAAATAAGCCAGAGCGATCTTGGTAGAGTATTGTAGAAATTAAGTACTACGTTTATCTCATCGATATCTCGATCCCTGTAAATTCCTTTACTGATAATTCAAATCCAGCCTTTTATTCCCGGGCTCCATTGCCGAGATTCCTCTACTCCAATGCTCGCTTAGTTGTCTGATCTCCACCTCGCCCCTAGCTCACCGTATTGTTAGTAATGGTCGTCCTGGATCCCGTCCCGGCGTACGTTGTGAAGACATTAGACGAAGTCCGGCGGACTAAAGTGTTCATCAACGTATGTACGGACCCGAAGGTCGCTCCGCCGGCCACCCTGAACGCCAGCGATATTGCGCTCCAGGTCACACAGGGCGAAGACTGGACCGTGCCAATTGTCGTCTCTATAGCGCGCGAAGCGGCCGATAAAAAGGGCGAGCCGAGCCTTGTTGCTGACTGCTGCGTAAACCCGAATGTCGTGCTACTTGGTATCGAAGATCCGAGTGTCAAGGTCTTGCTTGTGGAGACGTGCATTGAGGCAGTTGAGGACAGGCATGGCCTTGTTTTAAGCCGCGATTATAAGTTCCCGCGGATGACCTCTAAAGGCCCGCTCGTGAAGACGGAGTTTGATCCGAACGCGCCGCAGAAAATCTCGGATCAGAGCCAGGAGGTGAAGATGCTCGAAGCGTTCGATAGGAAGCCCGTCGACACGAAAACACTAGACACTAATGCACCCAAGGCGTCTATAATGGAGCTGGATTCCAAAGAGAGCGCTTTTTATATGCATATGTACCGCGGTCCTTATCAGGGGCCCGCGCGCCCCATTCGCGTAGTCGAAGTCGAAGGCGTGCAGCGCGGCATCAGGCTCGATCGCGACCGTTTAGAAATGCAAGGCGACACGCTGGATCTCGGGTTCGAGCCTCGTTCATACCGTGCGTTTGTTGATCAAGGCACTACATACATAATGCTGTTCAAGTAGATTAATGGCTATATCATTCGCTGATCGGCTTCTCGTACCTGAATTTGTTCAAAAACGAGAACTTGTTCGGCATTTTGGCTGGCGGGTCCTCAAAAGTGCTCTCACGTTTCAGAGACGGGGACCCAGAATTCTGGGAGGATACGCTAGCGGCCGAGGATGCGCTGATGACAGAAGACGCCGATGATAAGGAGCTTGCCGAGGTCATAGACGAGACGGCAGATTTTGCGCTTGTAGACGAATCGAGCGACGCCATTGGGACTCGAACATCGCGGAGGGTCGATTCGCGAGCCACCTGTACCGCCGGAACCGCTGTAACATTCTTCTTGAAGAGTACATTCTCTTTGTTGCGGAAGAACGACGAGCTCCCGCTCGCCCGTGTGATCGGCATCCGCCTTTCGAGCAGCCTCGTCACGGACACCTGCTTCGGGGCCTGCGCCACAGGCTTCAGCCGAGAAACGTACTGCGACACTAACGGGCTGACGACGAGCTGCTTCGTCAGGTCGTGCGGATCGACCATGCCGAGAGCGATGCGATGCGCGTCGACGCGCAGCATTCGTGAGCCCACGATTTCGTCCGCAAGCTCTTGGTCGGTCGGGTCGGTTAGATGGGTCAAGAGTTTCTGCTCAACGTCCCATACGCGCTGAAACTGGAAGGCCAAGTCTGCTCTGCGCGCTGCGTCGACAAATTCCGTATCTATCTTGCCACTCGACCGCAGCGACTCGAGCACGGCCTCGAGGTCGTTGCCAAACCGCTGAATGAGCGCAGAGCCCTTGATGACGCCGAGGCCCGTAACGCCTCGCGAGTAGTCGCATCCCGATATGATGGCGAGTGCGCGCAAAAACCGCAGGTCCGTGAACGGCGCAGCAAGCTTCGCTGCATTCACCTCAATACAGTCCGGCCCGTCCCACTTCGTGAGCAAGCGTTTCGCACCGAACACGAGCAAATCGCTGTCCTCACTGATAATTCCGGAAACAAAGCCGTTGCTCTCAAGCCACACCATTTGCGCGTCCGCCTCGAACGGCGCAACCACAAATTTTATCTGGCGCTGCTTCAAAAGGGCAATGACCATCGCCGCGTGGTGGGCAGTAATGTCGACGGCAGAAACGATGTTCTGGCGGCTCGGCATTTTCGTGGCTCGGTCAGCGGCCATTTTGCGCCGAGCGCGTCGCTGCTTCTCAACATCGCGTTTCATAGCAATTGACGAGCCATCGAACACGAAATACAGTTCGACGCCGTAATGCTCGAACAGGCGAATGCGGTTGTCAATGCTCTGAACAAGCTTTGTTGTTTCACGCCCCTTGAACAGATCCTCGGCACACGAGGACGCGGCGCGGTGGATCCACGAGTACGCGTCACACGCGAGCCGGAACCCGCGGAAATCCGACGCATGCTTCGCTTCCGAGAAGGGTCGCAAATGTTGAAGGAGCCCGGGGACACCCATTTCTTAAGCAACAAACGCGGATTCGGAATTCGCGCTGCTGTTAGTCTTGCAGGGAAATTGTGATCTGAGGTAAACAAACGCAGATCAGATCAGTGTTTGAGAAAACCTAAGACGCGTTTGTGGGATCAAGTCGCGACGCGACGGCTAGGACGACGGCAAGAGACACACTGCCCGTCCTTATGTTCGTCGTCGTTCTTAGTGGTACGTGCTCCCTTTAGTTGCCAGGTTGTGCAATGTGAATACTAGGACTGGCCGCTAGCAGGGAGTAGTCTAACGATGACGACACAATACTTAAAAGGACTACCTGTCCTGAACATCATGCTGCACTGCGACATCAAAGAATGCGTGCAGCCAACGTCGCCTATCATGGCTCATCTAGTGGAGGTCTTCAACCTTAGGACGCTAGCCACCTTTGGAAGGTCGTTAGTTACAAGGAGAAAGACTATCCGTACCAACAACATATTAACCAACCAACAACATATCAACCAACCATGGGCAGGACACTACTTGGAACTGAAACCGATCACATAGAGAATTTCATGCGTAATAGAACTTGAAATGCACTCTATATAAGCATAATGCAAACACTTGAGCAGCACAGCTTGAACAAAAACTTGAACAAAAACTTGTGGAGATGTAAGTAGAAAGGTGGTTCAGCTGTAGAAACACACCATGAGCGCATCATTTATGAGCGCTTCACTTTTGTATTGCAATCTTTCAACATGAGAAATATCACGTAATTGTGTAAAATGGCTAGTCAACTCACACTCGCAAACATGTTCTGATAATAATATGCAGCCTGTGGCTCATAATCGCACTGTCCCAGATGGCAAGAATTTTTAGCTCTACATTCTAGCTCGTAGCTGCTGTATGACAACTCAAGCTCCACAGCAAACCCTACACCAGGTCTCTGCCAAAGACTCGGCTGATCTGTCAATTTTCAGCCTAAAGAGCTATCTATCGGTATTAGGTCGTGCGTTAGGCTCTTTCCTATTCGCATCTTTTCCAACTTCGATTTGTTTGAATGCGGAAACACAACCATGCATACTACGACTTCTCCGCGACTGAAGAGGAGGAGTACCCGCGAGTGCACTCGTCGGACGAGAAGTACATCGCAGAGCGCCTAGCGCAGGTCAAAATCCAGCCGAAAACCCTCGTCAATCAAATCCCGCAAATGGCAATGCCTACAACGCTCAGCATTGGCGGCGTTAGCCGTGAGCCGATCCCGCAGATTCCCGAAGAGCGCCGGCTTGCCCAGGACGCCGTGCACGAGGGGATCAAAGGCGTGTTTGGGACATTCCAGCATGCCTGCCCGCCGCCAGCCGACACAATTTACGAAGTGGAAGACCAAGGGGTCAGTGGGCCGGATTTCTTCCGTTTGTCCATGTACAACGTGCCGGCTACTGAGCAGCTGCGCGAGTCTACGAGTCTACCCTTGGCCCTGTATATTCGCCCGTTTGCGCGCGCCGAGGTCCCGCTTGCAGACTTCACGGCCTTTGATGGCGAAAACATGCCACCCCGATGCCGCAGATGCCGTGCGTATATGAACCCGAGCATGCGGTTCACTCACGGGGGCGCGAAATTTGTTTGTAATATGTGCCTCTTCGAAAACCGTACCCCACAGGAATACTACCAGCCCACGAATTTCGATAATAAGCGCATCGACTGGATGGAGCGGCCGGAGCTTGCATATGGCACCTATGAATTTGTAGTTGCTAGCGACCAAAACCTCGAGGAAGAGGCGCAAGACGGACGAGAGAGCCACTTCCGCGGAAACACTGGTTTAGGTTCAGGCACGGGCGATCTTTCCATATCGGGAAAACGCAGTGTCTACGGCGAGCCGGGGATCCCGTTTCGGCATGTTTTCTGTTGCGAGACCTCGCGGGATGCAATACAGAAGGGAGTAGTAGAGGCGTTTGTTACGGCAGTCAAAGACACGTTGCCGTACATCCACGGAAAGATCGCGATAATAACCTTCGACTCCCGAATAGTGCACTACCGTCGTGGGCCAGAGCTTCTTGTCAGCAGCCCCTGCTTCTCGACTTTTCCGCCGGATGCGTTTCTTGATGTAGACACTCAAATGGAAGACATCCTCAAAATACTCGATCTCATTCCGAGGTTGGGCACTAAGTCTACGACACGACAGTCCTGTGTAGGTGATGCCATCGCCACAGTAAATCAGCTTATCGATTTTGCCGAGGGCGGGAGAGTCTCTGCATTCATGTCAATGCTGCCTAACGCTGGCACTGTCCGATTGGTTTCTAGAGACAAGGCGGTCACCGGCATGGATCCCGACCCCGAAAAGACACTGAGCACTCAGCTTTTTAACGCGACGTCGCGCGTGCTCGCGGAAACTGCTGCCGAGCTCGCCGCTAATGGCTGGGGCTGTGACATGCTCGTGATTCCGTCCGCTGCGTATATTGACCTGGCGAATATCAGCTTGCTGCCGCGCGAAACGGGCGGGAGATTGCTTTTCTATCCACGGTTCAACTTGGAGCGTGATGCACGGCGCGTGATTGCTGATCTTATGGCCATTGCTACGAGCCCTGTTCAGGCACGCAAAGTCCAGGCGCGTCTCCGCACAAGCACGGGCCTGCAGGTCTCGACAAAATTCAAGGACGCCGCCGAGTCCTGGGGATTCATGGACTCGGACTCGACCTGGCTCGCGACGTGCTCGTACGACAGCAAGCTGGATGCAAAATTGGATGCGCACTTCCAAGTGGCGATCCTGTACACGGCGGCAAACGGCGAGCGGCGTCTTCGTGTGTGCAACCAGCTGGCTGGAGTAACCTCAAAGGTTAAGGCTATCCTCAAGTACGTGGATGTGGATGTTATCTCAATGGCTGTTGTCAGGCAGACGCTTTCTCAGCTCGGCGCGCACGCCTTGCCGGAGCTCCGCGCAGCGGTCCTTGCAAAGCTGAATGACATTTTCGCGAGTGTCCGGAAACTTGTGGGGTACGGCGTGCCGGATTCACAGCTGCTTATGCCGACAAACCTGAGAATGCTGCCTATGTATCTGCTTGCATTCGCGAAATCTATTGCCATTGGCCCGCGTGCCTTCAGCATAGATGGCCGAGTCGCCGATGCATTCAGACTCGCGAATGCAAACACCGTCGAGCTGTCGCTCGCTCTTTACCCTCGAATATATCTAATTGACCCGTCTGCGGACCACGAGCCACCGGCAAGCCTTGCCCGCTTCGACGAGCTTGAGCTTCTGTCGACTCCTGTGCTCGTGTTCGATGGGCACCAACTGTACTTGTGGATTTCGAAAGCAGTTCCTCCGTCAATTCTTGAACAGATATTCGGCGTGCAAACTCTCGCTGACGTGTCGCCGTGGCTCGACGAGGTCTCTGAATGCGGTATTGGAAAACTCAGTGCATCATTGGCTCTGCGTGTGTTCAAGAGTTGGCTTCCCTTGCAAATCGTGAGACAGGGCCTCGACGGCGCCGAGTATCAGATAAGACAGTTAATGGTTGAGGATGCCACTGGCGAACTGCCTGCGTATATTGCTTTCGTCGTTAAAGTGCACGAACATGCGAAATCGGCACAGAGGGACAATTCATGGTTTTAATCATGAAGAAAAAAGTCGGACTTGTAAAGGCCCTCCAAGAGCGGTGCTCGCTCTAGACAAGACTATTCTAGGACTGAAGTCCGTGTGTACGTATATATAATATGATTTTCACAAATCCAGTTTAGAGCAGCGATTATAATCTGTTTTAGTCGCTTATACTTCTGTACTCACATCAATTTGGCGGTTCTAAACACAGGGTTAGGAACACCAATATATCGATTTTGAAAAATTTCAACAAACACCTGGGCTATTATTCACTGCAATTGATATGAGATTGAGTCAAGCGTTCCGGCAACTCGAAGCGCCAGCAATGCTTGGTAAGGTCATTGACGGGAGTAGCCCGGAGGTGCAAATCATCACGCGGAGCTCGTCAGCTATCAGCGAGTCGCCCCCTGTCTCAAAATACGACGAACGGACGCTCATGGGCAAAACACCGAGTCCAGGGATGGCGCGAATACCCAAACGCATTGGAGAACGGATTAACGCAATGACGCGGAACTCACAGCCTCAATTGATTCGGCAGCGCGTCGCCCAAATCTATCAGCAGCTCTCAAAGGGCGCTGCGTATGCGCCTGCACTCGACAAAGAGACGGTCGACGCACAGATCCAAGGTTTGTTTCTACAGGACTATGTGAGCATAGCGTACGCGCTGCGCGAAGTCCAGAAACGATGTGCCGAATTCAAACCGCAGTCAGTGCTGAGTGTTGGATTCGGTCCCGGCACAGGCGTGCTCGCTGCTCGCGAGATCTTTGACGCTCCTGAAGAGACGGCAGTGATAATCGGTCATCCACGTATGATGGCGCGGGCGAAAGAGCTTTTAAAAGACGAGGAATCGGACGAACGACAACTCAAACTGAGATACGACATTCCGAGCGGTAGTTCTCCCAAACGGTTCGACCTCATTATCGCGTCACATCAGCTGCATCAAACGGGAAAGTTCAATACTGAGCTCGCTGATAGTCACGCGCAGCAGCTGACTAGACTACTTAGTGGCCAGGGAATTCTCGTCTTTGTCGAGCGGGGTGATCCGCTCGGGTTCGAAGCAGTGGCGATCGCGCGGGACCAGCTGCTGCGACCAAAGCATGGACTCAAAGTTGTCGCGCCTTGTGCCCACTCTGGGAAATGCCCGCTGCAAATTGGGCTAACGAACCGGGAATACGCGACGAACCCGGGGAAGCAGAATTGGTGCCGATTTGCTCAAAACGTCGAGCGGCCGCGGTTCACCACAGAGCTGAAGAAGGGCCGCTATCTTGCGCAAAAGTGGGTTCCCGGATGGGCTGGCGGCCCAGGTGGTGAGGCATTGAAAGGCAGTGGCCGAGCAGGAATGACAAACTCGGAGACGGCGCATTTCAGCTGGGTCGCGATGACACGCGAGAAAGAAGGAATTGAAGACTCATTACCTCGCATTCTGAAAACGCCTTACAAGCGTCAACGACACGTGCTGATGGAGGTCTGCGCACCGGAAGGCGAGATCCAGCAATGGACCGTGCCAAAAAGCCAGGGCCAGCAGGCATATCATGACGCGCGGAAGGCCGAAGCGGGCGATCTGTGGGCGCTGGACGCCAAGGTCAAACAGAAGCGCGGCGGGCTGCGCAATCTGGATCGCTTTGTAGCGCAGTCGGAGGCAAGCCAACGTGCCTCCTCGGTCAAGGAGGTGAGCACGGACTGGTGGCTGCCGAAATCGAACCCGTTCTATCGATATAGTTCTCATCAAGCACGAAAGCGCGCCGAAATGATGATGGAGCCAGAAAGCGACTCGTTTTTGGCAGCTGTAGACTCTTTGGAGCGCGACGCAAAGGTTGATAACCGCGAGGTTCACAGCCGGTACCAGCGGACCCAGCGAAGGGATTGAGCAGTTAGATGCAATAATTTTTGTACATAGTTAGTAGAAATACTGTTTCCTTTTCATGGCAACCCAATATCCCTCTCCAGTTTAACAGAATTCTCGATATAATCATGTTGATAGCCGGTGGCGAACTCGATTAGCGTTCATACTTCTTGCGGTATTTTATTCACCTCACCTCGTACGGGCTCGTCGTTTCTGGTTCGCTGGATCAAACCTTTCCCCATGAGCGATAAAGAAGAAGAGGAGGAGCTCAAGCCCGACGCCATCAGCACGAATGGCGTTCTGGAATTCTTGAAGGCTCCACCGAGTCCCCAGCATAGGCCACGCGCCTTTTCATCTGGGACTCAGGACCTTGTGGATGCCCAAAAACGTCAGCTCAAATTTCAGCGGCAGGCGAATGCGCTCAACACCCAGCTCGAGAGGGCGACAAAGATGCTTCAATGCGCGGCTGATGCCACTGCAAATAGCGGGATCTCAGGGGTTGTTGTACCGCAATCGCTGTCTGTTTTGGGTGGCCAATTAAAGGTCGGCGCGGCCACGGCGTCGACATCGGCCTCAGAATACCCGCCGTCACTGTTTGCAAAGCGTCTTGAGCAAGTAATTGCCCATGCGCGCAAATTGCAGGCTCGTATTGCCGATACAGCCAGCCGCGTGCTCGTCACTGGAGACCTGAATGCAGGCAAAACGACGCTCTGTAATGCGCTTCTGCGGCGGCATGTGCTGCCTGTGGACCAACAACCTTGCACAGATGTGTTCTGTGAAGTCATTGATGCTCATAAAAACGGTGATGTCGAGGAGGTCCATGCTGTGCCGTTGACACGGGATTACGTCTGGCAAGATGCGACGTCTTATAAAAATTTTGGCCTCGATCAGTTGCCGAGCCTTGTGCACCGCTCTTCCGAGTTCAAGTTGCTTGTCGTGTACATCCGTGACTCGCGGCCGCCGAGCCAGAGCCTGCTGGCGAATGGCACGGTTGACGTCTGTCTCATCGACGCACCCGGTTTGAACGTCAGTGCCGTCACTACCACCGAACTTTTTGGTCGTCAAGAAGAGATCGATCTGGTCATTTTTGTGGTGAGCGCGGCGAACCATTTCACGCAGAGCGCGCGCGAGTTTGTCACTGACGCAGCGAGCGAGAAGTCGCTGCTGTTCATTGCCGTGCAGAATTTCGACAAAATACGCGACCAGGAGCGGTGTAGGCAGCGCGTGCTCGACCAAGTCGGCGAGTTAGCGCCGCAAACGAGAAAAGGCGCGCAAGACTTCGTACACTTCCTCGGGATCCCCGACGAAGACCCGGCGGGCGACTCGCCGGACGACCCGCCAAATGGCGCGCCGAATGCAGATGGGCTAAACGCCATCGATCATCTCGAGTCGTCGCTGCGCAATTTTATCTTGAACAAACGCAGCGACACAAAGCTCGCGCCGGCGCGCACCTTCCTTTTAAATGTGCTTGCAGACTTGCGTCTGCTTGCCGTTGAGAACCGCACGCGCGCCGAATACGAGCAAACGGCGCTACAAAAACAGATCGATGACCTCGTGCCCGAGATCGACAATGCGGTCAGAGAGTACGCCGATATCAGCGATGGCATCGACCGCGACACCGAGCGGCTCACACGGCACGTTCTCACTCAATCTGAGGAGTATCTCGCGCTCGCCGTGTCGCGAATCGGCGAGGACACCGGCGTCGAATGGCCAGGGCTTCCCGGCGTGTTCGAGTACATTACTGAGACGCGCGACGTGCTTGTGTCGCGTGTCCTGACTGCCGTTGCGAAATGCGAGGACGAGGCGCGCGAGCTGACGGCATCAGCTGTTGACAGCATCAAGCAGTTGGGCGTTACTGGGCCAAAAGTGTTCAACAAAATGGCGATGTTCAGCCGCCGCAGAGACGATCTCAGGCGGCACATCCGGGCCGATTTCGGCCTTTTCGATTTGTTCGATGTCTCTGCCTTGCTCGAAACGCCGCTGCCCGTGCTGAGCACTTCGAAACGCGCGCTCGTGACGGCGGCGAGTGCGCACGCAACTTGGAGCTCGGCGCTCGGCGGCGCGACGGCATTCAGCGCCTACCAGTACTTGCTTGCCTCGCCGAACCGGAGTGTGCAGATGATGCACCAGGCACTCGGTGTAGTGGGCAACCGCTCGGTTTGGGTGCCGTTAGTGGCTCTCAGCATGGTTGCATTGGGCGCCTATGTCGTTTACGAGCTTCCGCGGACGATTCCGCGGAGATTGGCCCGGAAAATCGCGTTCGAGATCGATGAGTTGGGCTATGTCCGTGCGAATGCGGAGCGTATTTCTGCCGAGTGCCGCAAAGTGCTGCGGTTGCCGGCGCTTGACGTGCGCGCCGCATTCCAAACGAAATTGGATAGCCGCACGCGGCAGCGCCAGGAATTCGAGGCAGGACTCCACGAGGCAGCGGATGTGGCGAAGGTGTTCGGCTCGCTCGAAAAGGACGCCGAGACGGCGCGCGTCGAGGTGCAGGCAGTCGATCTCTGATGACCGAACATAGTTTTCTTCTGTGGAGTAAATCTGAACTGTACATATTTATATTAAGCTCTAAATCTTGGAGAATCTTGATGCCCACGATCTCGATCGGCCGATCATCTCGTATCCTTGGCTCCGATCCTCAACCCAATGACAGTAATCATCATTGGAGCTGGAGTTGCTGGACTTACAGCAGCCCGCAATTTGAGCCGTGCATGCATTCCAAGCATTATTCTCGAGGCACAGGACCGCATTGGTGGTCGTGTTTATACGAAAAATGGGTTCGATCTCGGCGCGTCCTGGCTGCATGATCTCGAGCATAATGCACTATTCCCTGTAGCCCAAGCGCTGAAATTGAGGCTAGCCTACGACCGTGAATGGTTCTTCTATTCCGGAGGTGAGTTCTTGAGCCCCTACATCGTTGACGAGGCTATGCAACTCATGAGCCAGATCGCAGAAGCCGATTCATCAATGTCGCTTCGCGACTACGCATTGAAAGTGACAAAAGGAAGTCCGAGGGCCGCTGATCTACAGCGCGTCATGCAGGCAATGGAGCACTGGACGGGGATGTCATGGCGAGAAATGTCGGCATCATCTGCTGAACTGCACGCGTCGAGTCCAGATGCGTTCAATCTGAGTGGCAACTCACGCCTTGTTGAATGGATTGATAGCGAAATCGATCGCGACTACGTGACTCTGCGCCTCAATGCGCCAGTGAAGAAAATCAGTGGTGAGTACACGATCGAGCTTGAGAGCGGCGAGAAACTGGATGCAGAGGCTGTGATCTGCACCATCCCTGTTGGGGCGCTCAATTCGGAACTCTTTGATCTCGAACTGCCTCCGGAGCTGAAGCACTCTATTGATGAGTCGGTCATGGCGTGTCTCGGCAAAGTGTTTATGAGATTTAAAACAAGGTGGTGGGACAACGTCCCTGATAGAATGGAAGTCTTCAGCAGCTGCGACGCAATCTTGTCCGACAGCAACAGTGCTGAACCAGGCGACCAGCCTGTGTTTTTCACGAATGTGCACAAATTCACGGGGGAGAATGTACTTGTAGCACTTGTCGCGACGCCGCTCACGGAGCGCGTTGAGGCACACCCGACCGAGGCCTTCAGCCTGCTGAAGCCTGCACTGGAGCAGATCCGTGCGAACCACGAGGTTCCCGTCGAAGAGCCCATAGAAGTTCGGGTAACTGACTGGACACAGAACCGGTTTTTCCGAGGCAGCTACTCCGGCATCAAAGTAGGTCAGGATGAAGAAACGACCTACGGCCCCTTTTTCAAGGGCTATAAAGGCCTGCGGTTCGCAGGTGAGCACGCGACTGACGACTCGGTCGGGACGATGCACGCCGCATACGTGACGGGCGAGCGCGAGGCGGCAAAGGTTGTGGACCTGCTGGCTAAAAGCAAGTGATGCAATGTGCTACATAGCGTACTGTTCTATCACTTACCACTCTGTGGCTAACTACAACGTACCATATTGCGTCACGCACTTGTAATTATATCAGTTCTTCCAAACTAGCCTGCCAATTCAGCGGCCATCAAGGCAACTGTTGATCTGCTGCTGTTGGAAATTACGTTAAATATTTTATACTCGACCACCACTCATGAGATCCAGCTCTTTTCCACCGTCTCCTTGACTCGCTCGCAATATTGAGCACGATGGTCCTTGAACATATTCGCCGCCTCAGCATTAGCCGGAGACGCGATGTTTGGATCGTTTAACAAACTCTGAATGCTTGTAAGGATCGTGCTGACGTCGAAAGTCGGCGACCAACGATTTTGCAAGATATCGAGGCAAAGCTCGCCACTCTGATAGACGTTCGGATGGAACATCTCGGACACGAATTTCACCGACGGCGGTTTCGTTGGATATTGCTCATCAAACTGGATCACGAGTTTGAAAGTGCCGTCTTCAAACGGCGTGGACTCAGGACCGATAATGACCGCGTTCCAGCGCATAATATCGTCCGGCAGCGGCGAGGCCGATATCCCACCCGTAGGATCCTGCTGGATTCGCTTGAAGTCACGCATCAGGCGTTTTCGCGCACTTGTCGACATGATGGCGGTGGCAAGATAATTTCTGCTCTTGATAAACACCGAGGTTACGTTACCCTAACTGACAATCGGTGCCACCGGGAGTCGTCAAGCGCTTTGACGTGAATCTGAGAACGAGAAAGATCGTAGACTTTAATAGTTAAAAAACACAAGACTAAACGAGGCCAGGCACGACTCGCTTGACAAGCTTTGCGTATATTTGAGACGGATCGGAGCAGGCACTGCCCTTGGATTACTGTCAGTCAAAATTACTATAGGTACAACGTTTTACACTTCACTAACAAAAGTGAAATTTTTCGTCTTGAGGTCACTGACGAAGTCGGAGATTTCACGGGCGCGAACCAGCTGGCCCTCCGCCTTCTCGAAATCGCAGAACTCATGGGCCAGTGGCTGCACATTCTCAAGAGAAACTGCGTTGATGGCACGTTCGTACGCATCCCGCTTGCCTGTTTCGTCGTTCAGAGTCTCGATGTACGCACGCCATATCTCTAAGTTCGTTGAGCGATCCAAGATATGCAAAAGCTTCTGCCGGCTGAACAGCAGCGAGCCATGTGGTGTCTTTTCAGCTGCGTGGTACTGCAGTACGAGCTCTTCGTACCCACGTTTATGATCGAAGAATGCACGCAGTGCCCTGCGATAGATTGGCCGGGTTACGCGGATATCGCTAACTGCGGCCACATACTGTTTCCATAGTGGAAGTACCATCGGCACGGGGAACAGCTCCACACCTTTCTCAAAAACAAATATTTGGTCTGCACTGCCCGCTGGAAACGCCGAGGCCACAACCAGGCACATCCGCATAGTGAGTTCACCAGTAGAACAAGCCTCGTTAAACGCAGGAAGCAGTTTCGATTGCTCGGCCATCTCAAAGTACCGCAGCCACGGCCGCGCAGCCGGTAGTAGAAGAGCGCTTTCGAGGTATTCAACGTTCCCGGTGAGATTTGCGAGCGCCGTGTAAATTTTTGCGCGCATTGCCGATGTCATGAACGGCTTGGATATCACGTCCTCGAGCCGCTCGTGCGCACCACCGGCCACCTCGGCGTACCGTATGTACAGATCTGAGACATCTCCAACGGCTAAGTACGGATTCACAGTTGCGATTGCCTTTTCCAAGACATCAGCGGCTAGGCTTGGTCGGCTCCCCCAGAGATCAGCATGGGCCAGCCAAACTGCAACATTATCGGGGAACTCGCGGCATGCGGCTTCGCTCAAAAGCATGGGCCGTTTGCGCAGCAGATTGCTGAACTCAGCAAGCAGCCGGCTGCCAGCTTTCTCGCTAGTTTTAGAGGCGCCTGCGAATGCCAGTTCGATCTGCTTCTCGTATAAACATACAGCAGCTCTGAACAAAGAGGGGAAGGCCTCAACAGACGAGATTTCTAAGGAATTCAGCACGAGGATTCGTGCCTTCTCGAAGGGACACAGTTCAGCGAGTCGCGGCACAATGGCTCCCAATTCTTCTGGGTGCTTCTCAAGCAGATTTTCGAGGAACTCGATGTTCACACTGTGCTCGATGAGCTCTACTCCACCGCCAAGCTGTTCGGCCACCTCGAACAGCTGGGCACCAATTAATTGGCTGAGAACTTCGTTTTGTTTAGATGGATCGAATTCAAGGAAACTCTGGAATCCATTCACACGCTCTTCAGTGCTTATGTCGCCCGTTAGTAAAAACTGGGAGTAGAGCGGCCATACCTCATTGTTTGGAGCATACCGTAATGCCATAGTAAACGATCTGATGCTCGGAAACCTGTGAATGAGCATATTCCATAAATCCAGCTCAGCCGGAAACAACGATAGTGTTGTGAGCAGCATATTTTCCAGCTCTTGCTTGTTTTGCAGGCTCAGTTCGTTAACAGCGGCCCGTCGTAAAGAGAGACTAGTGGGGACTGTAGCCACGGCTCGAGCAAGCACCTGCAGGCGAGCTGAAGGCGATGTCTGCGAAGCTGCAAGATTTTTCCAAGCATCTACGTTTTTGACATCTGCTTGCAGTGCTTCCAAGGCCGCGCTATTTTCCAAAAGCATTCCAGGGTAATGACCTTCGACGACGAACCGACTTAAAGCCGAATAAAGGACCTCGGTTTTCTTTTAGTTGGAGACAAGTTCGGTCGCTAATTTATCTACTCTAAATGTCCAATCAACTACCTAACTACTCGCACCTCACTCGCATCAGAGTCACTTATGCATTTGAGAGTTTATAGACTGGCAATGCGCTGCTCCTAGTTCACTAAAAAAACTTCATACCGCAAGGCTAAGATTAGGCACTGACGCCAGGGGCATCGACCATGACTTCCTCCTCGTCCGCTTTGGCTTCGGGCTTGTCGTGCTCGGGTCCCTGATACTCCGGGTTCTTCCACGGACCGGAATCCGTGAGGTAAATGGGCTGCGTCTCTTTCGACGTGCCGCCGAACTCCTCCGGGAGGTTTTCGACCGGCACCTGCTTCTTCAGCTCTGACTGGTACTTGTAGTTCAGGATGTGGATTTTCTCCGCCGTGACAGGGTCCAAAAACTTCTTGATCACCGACCAGATCATCGAGAATCCCCACGGCGCATTAATCACGAAGAACTTGCCCATACGCTCCGGGTAGTAGTTCTGGCCAATGTGAGCGGCTTGCGAAATGTAGGGGTAAACGTGGCGCGCCGTGCTCAGACTGACGTTCTTCAGGTCCAACACTGTGCAAGAGGTCTCGATGAGGTAGCCAGACTTGCGGGACGCCGCGGGCAAGCGGTACCGGATGAACGCTTCGTATTCACGAACGAGCTCTCTGAGAAGACGCTCCTCGGTTGTAATCTTCATGAGCTTACCGACGTCGACATTTCCGAGAAGCTCGTAGTAAACCGGCCGGCCATCGGCATCTGTTTTGTAGTAAAACTTCGGGTAAATCGCCAAAACCTCCGACCTCTCCGGGTAGTCAAAATCGTCCAGGATCGTGTTCGTGCCGTACTCCTTGCGCCATTTCTCGCATTCCTGGTACATTTCGAGCGCCTTCTGCACATCGAACTTGCGCGCACGCAGAAAACGGAGCATTGTCGCGTCGTCCGTGCGCTCCACAAAGCCGAGCGCGTGAACAAGCTCCTGCAAGTGCTTCAGCGCCTTCTTCTGAGAGGCGTTGAGCTGGCCGGGGTGGCCGCTGCCGGCGCTGGGGGGTGCAGTCTGCGGATATGATGCCAAAAAGCGCTTTTCGAACTCGGACATGATCTGATGGTGGAAGTTCCCCAGCCCTGTTTCCCCTATGCACCTTCCGTGCGCGCAGCGAGCGAGCGATGAATGGGCTGAAGTAAAGGTGTTCATTATTCCTGTTAGTGTCTAAATATGGTTAAGGTGCTTTATTGGAGGCCAAGTATATATTCGGCAAAGTTCAGATACGTAATTCGATAGTCAATCACTCAATCCAGTGGTAAGGAACGGGGCTGAGAGAAGCCGCATTACGACTCCGCGTTCATGGGCGAGTTCGACGTTGCGTATTTATCTGGTTGGTTTGCTTACTCCAGCAGTAGTGAGCGATGTCAGATGCGCGTGCGCAGTCGTCCGGCCGAGGAGCGTATGAAAGGGCAAAATGCCAACAGGAACACAGTTAGTTCAACGTTCCGCGAGTATGTATTTGTGACTAGCTTGGAGTATTGTGGGTACTCTGCATGCGCTAGTGTAGATCAAATTTAGTCGTTAATGTCCAGTTGCGTCAAGAACCGCACTTGTGTTGATCTTAGGGGCTGCCATAAATGAGCAGGTCTGAGTACACAGATCATATTTGCTCCTTCCCAAATTGGGGACTTTTCCGTCAATACTTTCCGAAAAGCCAAGTAACTTTATAGTTAGCATCTATTCAGCAAGTATTGCGAGGATTGAGATTTTCTTTGCTCAGAGCAAGTTGACCACTCTTGATTTCGCCTGAACAAATTTAGTTCGCTTCTCCTGAAGCACTGTTTCTCTCCCATTTAACTCGCAGCGAATCTTTTACCGCAGAGCTAGTAGCTCTGGACCCACTTCCGCTGAAATGACTAAAGCCGCTAAGTACGAAGATCACTCGGCCAGTATTCAAATGAAGGCATCGGTACTTATTTAATGTCAATTCCACTTCCTGGTCACCTTCTACTCATTAACAGTCTTTACTACGCTAATATCGGTTGCATTTGAGCCGTGCAATCAAATAAGCTGCAAGGTCCACGCGCTTCGTACCCTGACGCACCGGTGTCATTAATCGGGTGGTTGTACTCGAGAAGTTGATATCGTGATCTTACCGGCATATTCCTGTTGCTGAGTGAACTATCCATCAATACAAAGAAGATGCCCTCAAATCCGTTTGACGAGACCGGCGAGGAGGATCTGTTCAACTCGCCGCCCGGATCTCCCTTCGACGATGCGTTTGAGGACTCGAGTTTCCGTGCACCGCAGCGGGCCGCGTCCTCAGAGCAGAGAACTGCACGCGGCATGCGGATCACACCAAACAACGGCTCACGAGCGATCTCTTTTGACGATGCGGATAAGAGCGACGTATCTTCGGACTCCATACAAAAGCGCGGTCGCTGGGCGTCGCAGCGACGCGCGCCACGGCGCTCGGGCAGCGGGAAGTGGTCAGGTAGCAAGCCTCGCAGCCGATCTAATAGTGAGTCCCTAAGCAGATCGAGTAGCCGCCGCGAACCTTACAAGGACTCGCCGCGGCTTGATCCGCTCGTGCCGGACTCACCGAGACAGGGAAGCCTCAAAGACCGGCCCTATACGGACCAAGTTGATGATGAGCCTGCGGCACCCGACAGTCGCGAGCTCTATTTCAACCGTGAGCTGCCGCGCAAGCTTGTCGACGCGCACGGGGTTCCCGTGGAGACCTACGCGCGCAACAAAATCCGCACGACCAAATATACGCCGCTCTCGTTCATTCCGAAAAACCTCGTGTACCAGTTCAAGAACGTCGCCAACATTTACTTTATGTTCATTGTCATCTTGGGCGCGTTCCCGATATTCGGCGTAGAGAGTCCTGGACTGGCTGCCGTGCCGATTGTCGTCATTGTCATCATCACGATGGTCAAGGATGCCATCGAAGACTACCGGCGTACCTTGATGGACCTCGAAGTTAACAATAACCGCACAGAAGTGCTTAATGGGTACGCGAACCCGAACGTGACGAACGACCATGTCAGCTTGTGGCGGCGGTTCAAAAAGGCGAATACGCGTTTGTTTATGCGGCTTGCCCGATGGATCGAGACGAAAAATGCCGACCGCGTCGAGCGCAAGACAGGCCAACGGCCCAAGGCCCACACGGCGTTCAACCAGGAAATCGTTGCGGCGAACGACATGGCGAGCGTCTACTCGCGCGAGAGCTTCGATTTGGGTGACCGGCGCCGGAAGTCGACGTCGTCTCTCGCCGCGCGCGACGCGACCTCGGTCTTGGATCCGAGTCTGCGCGTCCATGACGACATAAGGTTCAAGCCCACATTCTGGAAGAACGTGCGTGTTGGGGACTTTGTGCGCGTGCGCGCCGATCAGGAGATCCCCGCAGACTTGGTAGTGCTCGCCACGAGTGAAGAGGATGACTGCTGCTACGTCGAGACGAAGAATCTCGACGGCGAGACGAACCTCAAGATTCGGCACGCGATGCGGTGCGGCACGCACATCCGTGGCAGTGCCGAGTGTCAGCAGGCGGATTTCTGGATCGAGAGCGAGCGGCCCATGCCGAATTTGTATGCATACTCGGGTGTGCTGAAGTGGGAGAGCGACGAGGGAAAAGTCCATGCCGAGCCGATCAATATCAACAACTTGTTGTTGCGTGGATGTGCGTTGCGCAACACGAAATGGGTCATTGGCGTGGCGATTTTCACAGGACCCGAATCGAAGATCATGCTAAACACGGGCGTCACGCCGACGAAGCGCAGTTACATTCAACAGAACCTGAATGTGCTCGTTTTCTACAACTTCTTTCTACTGTTCACGCTGTGTTTCGTGTCCGGACTCGTGAACGGTATTTGCCGAACATACAAGAAGTCGACGTTCAAATACTTCGAGTTCGGGTCGCCCGGCGGGTCGGCGTCGGCCGACGGCGTAGTTACATTTTGGGCGTCGCTCATTCTGTACCAATCGCTCGTGCCGATCTCGTTGTATATCTCGATCGAGATCGTCAAAACTTGCCAGGCATTCTTCATTTATTCGGACTGCTACATGTACTACGAGCCGATCGACTACCCGTGCACGCCGAAGTCGTGGAACATCAGCGACGATTTGGGGCAAATCGAGTACGTCTTTTCGGACAAAACCGGCACGCTCACCCAGAATGTCATGGAATTTAAGAAGTGCACTGTGAATGGCGTCGCTTACGGTAAGGCGTATACAGAGGCTCTGGCTGGTATGCGCAAACGACTCGGCGTCAATATAGAGGTGGAGGCGCGAGAGATGCGCGCAGAAATCGCTGAAGACCGCGAGAACATGTTACGAGGTCTCGCGAAGTTGAGCGAGAACCGCCAGAGACTAGACGATAGCGTGACTTTCGTGAGTAATGCGTATGTCCAAGACATGGCGGGTGAGAATGGCCAGCCCCAAGAGACGCTGTCTAGGTATTTCATGCTGTGCCTTGCGCTGTGCAACTCGGTCATTACAGAGGCCGGCATCGAGCGTAACGAGTTCAAGGCGCAGTCCCCCGATGAGGCAGCTCTCGTGTCGACGGCCCGCGATATGGGATTTGCACTGCTAGGCCGCACCAAGAAGGGCATGCTCATTGATTGTCTGGGCCACCAGGTCGAGTTCCCGTTGTTGAACACGCTCGAATTCAACTCTACTCGTAAGCGCATGAGCACTATTGTGCGGTTCCCAGACACGGGCAAGATCGTGCTTATTTGCAAAGGTGCGGACAGCGTTATTTATTCGAGACTGGCTCCTTTAGACAGCCCCTTGAATAACTCGGGTATGCCCATTGACGGTATGCCGCAGGACGAATTGCGCCGTAGAACGGCTGTGCAGCTCGAGGAGTTTGCGAACGAGGGATTGCGTACTTTGTGTGTGGCGCAGCGCGAGCTCAGCGAGGAAGAGTACGCAGACTTCAGCGTCCGCTACGAGAAGGCGGCGACGGCGCTCGAGAACCGCGAAGAGCAGCTCGACGCGCTCGCTTCAGACATTGAGACAGGACTGTCGCTAATTGGAGGCACCGCGATTGAGGACCGGCTGCAGGAGGGCGTCTCAAGCACGATCCAACTGCTCAGCGATGGCGGTATCAAACTGTGGGTGTTGACTGGCGACAAGGTCGAGACGGCGATCAACATCGGGTTTAGCTGTAATCTGCTGAACAGCGACATGGAAATTCATACGATCAAAATCGAGAACAATGACAAGGGCAGCGTGCCGGCGCAGATTGACGAGCTGCTATTTCAGAACTTCCACCTGCACGGCAGCTGGGAAGAGCTCGAGGAAGCAAAGCGTGACCACAGCATCCCAAAGGCGAGCTACGCGCTCGTCATCGATGGTGAAGCGCTGAAACTCGCGCTGAACCCAGTCATCCAGCACAAGTTCCTGCTGCTCTGTAAGAACTGCCGTTCCGTGCTGTGCTGCCGCGTGTCTCCAGCACAGAAGGCTGCCGTCGTGCGGCTCGTGAGACAGAACCTCGAGGTCATCACGCTCGCCATTGGTGACGGTGCAAACGACGTTGCCATGATTCAGGAGGCAAATGTTGGTGTTGGCATCGCTGGTGAAGAGGGCCGGCAGGCTGTCATGACCAGTGACTATGCGATTGGCCAGTTCCGGTTCCTGGCAAGACTACTGCTTGTCCACGGCCGCTACTCTTACCGGCGCTTAGCAGAGATGGTCCCGAACTTCTTTTACAAGAACGTGCTGTTCACGGCAACGTTGTTCTGGTACGGCATCTTCACGAACTTCGACGCGTCCTACTTGTACGAGTACACGTACGTCATGTTCTTTAACCTGTTCTTTACGTCGCTGCCTGTCATCATTATGGGCATAATTGACCAGGACGTGCCGGACCGAATCTCCCTGGCTGTGCCGCAGCTCTACCGGCGTGGCATACTGCGGCTGGACTTCTCCTACGACAAGTTTACGTTGTACATGCTCGAGGGCCTTTACCAGTCTGTGATCAGCTTCTTCTTCCCTTACTTCTGCTACTCGGATGGGAGGTTTGTTTCGATGACTGGCCACCCGTCGAACCACCGGTTCTGGATGGGTATTGCGACCTGCTCTTTGGCGGTCATGAGCTGTAACTTGTACGTGCTCACGAATCAGTACCGCTGGGACTGGCTCTCGATGACAATCAACTTTTTGTCCACATTCCTCGTGTGGTTCTGGACATGCATTTATACCGATTTCGAAGGGATCGGCGAGGCGTACCGGCTGCTCGACGTCTATGCAGAGCTCGTGTTCTGGGCCGTCGTGCTGCTCGGCTCCGTGACATGCATGATCTTCCATTTCCTGTTCATGACGATTAGAGCAATGGTTTTCCCGCAGGATATTGACATCATTCGCGAGCAGTGGCAGCTTGGCGAGTTCGACACGGTCATGGCCACGCCTTTAGCTGCGGACGATCCGGACGCCGCGCATTACGACAACCCGTACCGGCCGACGCCAAAGTCCAAGTCTACTCGCCTACCTTTCGGGTTCGAGCATCGGCGCCGGCGGGCGAACATGCCCTACGAGGTATCAAATGAGCCCGAAATCATGCGGTCGCCTGACTTTGTCAACATCGGCAACAGCACCTTCGAGGCGGAGGAGCACGACTGGAACGGGGACGACGACAGGATCTTTGACACCATCGGGGCGTCTGGCACAATTCATGACTTGGATAGACGCCAATTGTCGCCCGAGATGCGGAGATCACTCGAAGTTGCGCGTAACACTTCGCGCTGGGAACAGCCGCCCACGGATTTCGGCATCAACGACACAGAGGCCGACGAAGGTATCGAAGGCGCCGTGACAACAGCGGGTAATCTACTGCGCAGAGATATGTAATTACGATTTATGAGTTCTAACATGCTACATACTTTTTTACCTGCTACGTACTTTTATCTAGCTCACTGTAAATGGTCCTTGGGCTCCGGCGCTCTCACTCTTGGGTCGCGCTCCGTGATTTATCCACTATAGGCTGCCTTCCAATCCAGAAACTCTTGGAACCGCTTTTTCGCATACTCTGAGTAGTCGAAGTCGATGTCCGAGATCTGGCTCTGCATCGCGCTCCAGATACCCCAATAGAACCCCGGCATTCCCCAGAACGCTTGCAGCTCCTTCAGCAGTCCATCAAACGACTGCTCTGTGGTGGTGAGCAATCCAAATGCTGTCAAGTATTCTGTGCACCAAGCTTTAAGCTTTTCAGATTCGGCCGTAGGCCGGGGAACGCGAGACGCTTCGCACTCAAAGCCCTGCCACTCCCAGAAGTGGTTCGCAATGTCAAATGCCCGCGGACACGGCATTGAGTACTCGTAGTCAATGAACGCAACATCGCTCGCGACCTTATCTGCAATATCTGAAGGCGTGCCTAAGGGCACCCGAGGCAGGGTTGGTGGTTGGTGGTTTTCGGGCAACAAGATGTTTGCACTCAATAGATCGCAATGGCCCATAACTTCGTGGGCGCTGCCGATTTTATTGCGCACAGCATCAAATTCGGCACGTAGCTCCGTGCGGCTTACTTGGAGAACTCCCTCGGGGCAGAGCTCGACCCACTGCGCGAGCACATCCCAGAACGCGGTCAGAGGTTTCGAAAGGTGAGCACTTACCGTTGCCGGCGTGAGCATGGCATGCCACTGTGCGAGCCTGTGTGCGACCTGTTTGATTACGGGCAGCTCTGTGAGCTCCTCTGGTTTGGACGGGTGCCCGTCGACGTACCCGTATACGAGCCCGTTCGTGAAGTTCGCATACAGTTTCGGCGCCAGGCCGAGCAGTTGAAGCTGCTCGTGCACGACGTACTCGCGCTCGCGGTCAATGAAGTCTCCCGTGCCTTTGCCGAATGCGCGCACAAGCACCTTGACCCCATCTTGCTCAGCGATAAGCAGCTGATTCGTGATGCCGCCTTTCAACTCCTTCACTGCGACGGGAGAACTGTTCCCCAAAGCTTTCTGCACAATCGCAGCCACTCCCTGAGAACTGTCGACGCCTGGCTGCAGATCCAGCGTATCCTGCAGCTGGATGGTCATTATGGCTTAGGGGTGGTTAGTGGAGGAACAAAGCCGCGAAGATAAGGACGTCGGATTACGGACATGGGAAGGATAGACGGGCGAAAAAAAATTAGTGAAGATTTGGTGAGTCTGGCACTTATGAAGTTGGAATCTATAAATTCAATTTTTACACGGCTTTGTTCGGCGTCCAACTGATCGCTTCCTTCCCCTTTCGTTTCCCCTGGCTACAAACTAAATTCCTCGATCACTGCTCTTTCATCGCATGTTTGTTTTTGGAATTTCCAATCCTCATCTGCTCTCTTTACGTGGCCATCCTCAGAACTTCCTTTTCTCATCTACATATTCAGAAATTGAGTGGCAAGGGAATACAAATGTCGCTGACCCCACCTGAAATTCCGCAGGCTCTGCAGACGGGCTACGCCTCGCGGCTACGTCTAGGCGGGACTTCCATGATGGTGTCGATGCTCCCGGCTCCACGGAAGCGCGGCGTGAGTTACGCCGATTTTGCCGACGAGATCGACGACGATGAGGACGATCCTAGTTTTGGCCGCGAAGTCACGCCGAGCCGGTACAGCCGGCACCACCATCTTCACGACTCGCGGCAGCCGAAAGTAGAAACAAAGCGGCTGGCTGTCCCCACCCGTCCTGTTCTCTATACTCCGGAGCAAGAGGCCGAGCTTGTGAATGCCGAGGAGAGCCTCGTTCCTATCCGCCTCGACTTCGAAGTCGGCGAGTACCGCGTGCAGGACTTCTTCTTGTGGGACGCGCGCGATCCGGGACTGAGTCCTGAGCAGTTTGCGATTCTGACGTGCCAAGAGCTCGAGCTCAGCGTCGGCTATACGTCGAACATTGCGAACGCCGTAAAACAGCAACTTGCGGAGTACGCAGAACTGGCGTCGATTAAAATACCCGAAGACGCTGATCTGCACGTAGTTGTGAATCTGAGCCTGAATCTCGGCAAAGAACTGTTTGAAGACAAGTTTGAGTGGGATTTGGGAAGCCGGCACATCGCGCCGCTCGACGTTGCGCGGCAAATCGTGGCCGATCTTGGACTACGGCGCGAGTTTGTGCCCGCAATCACACATGCGCTCCACGAGCAGATTCTGCGCATGAAGCGCGCGATCTTCGTCGATGGCCGGTTGATCGATGTTGTGAACGAAGTCGCTCCGCACGCGCGTCTGCGCGAGGCTGGTATCAGACAGCACAACGACCTCATCGACGATTGGAGCCCAGCGCTCGAGGTGCTCTCGCAGAGCGACTTAGACCGCCGCGAAATGGAGCGCGAGCGTATGATGAGACGTATGAAGCGCGATGCGGCGCGGCACATGATGGAATTGGACGTCGGGTCGATGATGAGCAGGAAGAGGCGAAAGCACGTCGAGTTCTAGGCTCCGCTATTGTATATCTTAATAAGTCTATGTTATTGAATTCAACTGGATTGCTATTTCTGCCTGCCGGGGACTGACTCTCGCGGCCAACTTTGCGTTCAAGGCTGAGAGACTTGGGCTTATTCGAGAATGCAGGTGCGACGACGTTCTTCAACGCGAGTTCGTAATAATCGAATACTCCTGTTTTGTGGCACTCTTTTATAGACGAAACTAGAAAGCTGTACAAACTTGCTCAGATTTGTTTGTTTTTAGGCCCGCAAGAATTCGGCGCCAATTGCTGCAACCTTCTCCCAAAGCCACTCCGTTCATTCACTTCATATCACGAGATCCTAAAATAGTCGCGGCAAGGAATAATTTACGTGCATGTTAAAGGAGTCGGGATTATGACGGGTAAAAGTATCGACAAAAGATACGCTATAGCCGAACAATTGATGCCAATGCATGGTTGAAAATCTCAGTCGTTTCGTTCTGTTTCACTGGCTAAGACGCGGAGAAGCCCCCTTAATAGCCCGCCTAAGACCCACGAGATGCGCCCTCCTGCCCTACGCAAATGACGCGTCTGACCCCTTCAGGACTTTCCACCGCGTTTCACGTAGTGGATATAAAAACTTTCCGAAAACTTTCCAAACCTATCTCTAAAATTTTCGATACAGGTTTGTGTTCACCTTTTAAATGATTGGGTTCCTGTATTTTGTGACTGCAGCTAATGCGGCCATCGTAACTGAAATCGACTATGTCACTCAAATCACATACGAGGATGTCGAAGTTTATGTCGACAGCAATGGTACGCCGTGGACAACTGTGACATCCCCTGGTCAAGCACCATCCTCCTCTGCCACCTCCGTCGCATCGTCGCACTCGCACGCACCAGACTATGTCTACATTACCACGGAAGACGCTCAAACAAGTGCAACACCCACAACAAGTTCGGCTGCGCCGAGCGTGGTCACGACGTACGTCACAGCTAACGCAGAGACCGCAGCTAGCTCAGAGACTCCGAGCGTCATAGTTTCGAGCTATGTTTCCACTTATGTGGCTCCAGTGACTTATGCGGATCCTACAACTTCGACATACGCTTCCTCATCTTCGTCGTCGCCTGACTGGATTTCTTCTTCGACTTATGAAGCCGCTACTTCGACCTATGAGGCCTCAACTACGACCGATGAGGCCCCCACTTCTTCGACCAATGCGGCGCCCACTACTTCGACCTATGAGACTGCCACTACTTCGGCGTACGTGGCCCCGACGACTTCACCTTACGTGGCCACTACAACTCCTGCAGCCTCTAAATCATCAGCGGCTGCCACAAGCACATCGAGCTCAGGCACCTTCAGCGGAGACGCGACTTACTACGAAGTGGGCCTTGGTGCATGCGGCGTAACTAACACTGACTCTGATTATATCGCGGCACTCAATTCCGAGCAATGGGAGGAATTCGGGTCGATGAGCAATGGGAACCCAGTGTGCGGCAAGACAGCAACGTTGAGCTACGGCGGCAAGAGTGTTACAGTCACTATCGAGGATAAATGTCCCGGTTGCTCCTATGGCGATCTCGATTTGTCTCCAGCTGCTTTTGAACAGCTCGCATCCGAGTCGCTAGGTCGCATCGCGATCACCTGGAGTTTCGATTGAGTTAAGATCTCAGAATCAATTCTACCTTGATAGGGAATGTTACAAAATAAAGGTCTCCACTCTACCACGAACGCACGAGATCGGCGGGCTGTGCCCTCGAACGAAGTGTCGACGTGTACCCAGAGCCGAGCCGCACGCAGGTCGTCTTGCAGGAGTGCGAAAAGAATCATTTATCTATGATCTTAGTGGGCAGCCATCGGCGAGTTAGATCGAAAGCCAAAGTATCTAGAGCAACAAAAATAAATTATAAAATCTCGCGAGCCTCAGTATATGAAAGCATGTCTGAAATCTCTGAACAGCGGAGATATTAGCAAACACGTGACCCCTCCCCCTGCGCGGTAACGAGCAGGGGGAGGGCACGGGTCCTATTTACTTGACGCGATCTTTCAAAAGTTGAGTGGAGGCCGTTGAACACGTTGAACAAGTGATCGACCGCGTTTTGATCAGATCATGAATTCCAGCTCGTTCCGCAACTCGTATGAGACCTTCAGGTTCGACGACGACGAGCTTGAATCTCCGCAGCGGCGTCCGAGGGACAGCCAAGGCAGTGCCGGGTTGCCTGCTAACTGGATGAAGCAGAGCCGCTACGCGCGACATGCCGAGTCGCCGACGAAACCGCAGTCTCCAACGAGAGAAAACATCTCGACCTCCCCTCAATGGGGATCAGAGGCGTCCTGGGGGACAAATCTGAACCATGATACAAACCCGTTTCGTAGAGGAGCTACTCGTGCCGCCGACGACACGCTTCTCACTCCTCCAGTTCGAAATCAGGCTTTTGATGGTTCTAGCAGCACTTACAGCCCGCAGCAGAGTAACGACTCGCGTACTTCTGTCTCGGAGTCGCTGGCCAATGAGCTGAACACAATCACAGATGTGAAAGGTAGTGTTGTTGATATCCGTGATCCGGCGGCTATCGTAGCGCCACCAGTTCTTGCAGCCGGTCAGCCATTTGAGGGCGCCGCTGAGGGCGCTAGTGCGGCTGCAAATTCGAGCGCTGATTTAGCTGCCAATAACGCAGTTTCGCCGAATGAGAGTACGGATACTAGTGTAAATACCAGCGGGAATATGAGTGCGACCTTGAGTGCGAATGTGAGCGCTCTTACTAGCGCAAACACGAGCGCAAACTTTACGAACTCGAGTATTGATGCGAACTCAATCGCCGACGCAAGCGCTAATCTTAACTCGACCGATCCGAATTCAAGCGCCTATTTGGACTCGACTGCTCAACCGACTTCAAGCGCTGAACCGACTTCAAGCGCTGAACCGACTTCAAGCGCTGAACCGACTTCAAGCGCTGAACCGACTTCAAGCGCTGAACCGACTTCAAGCGCTGAACCGACTTCAAGCGCTGAATTGACTTCAAGCGCTGAACCGACTTCAAGCGCTGAACCGAATTCGACTGCTGAACCGAATGCGAGCGCTGATCCAAATCCACGCGTAAACGCGGTCACAGATTCGAGCACGTCCTCACCAAGTTTGAAAGGCAAGTCCCCGCCGAAGTCGACTGCACTTACAGGACCTCCTATAGGACCTTCAGTGTTTAATCAATCAGGCCAGCGATCAGTGAGTACGCCCGTCGTACGAAGACCGGCGCCGCCGATCCCGACTGTGCCACCAGCGTCTTTGCTTGGCGCGGTGTCGCTTCAAAATGGGCCTCAAGTTCACAAGGGGCCGTCGACTGTGCCTTACAATGGATACAACGGGTCCTACACCCACAGTGTGTCGAATCCGTTTAGTTCGTCTTCTTTTGGCGCACCTCAGAACGGATCTCACGCCGGAGCTGCCGCGGCTGCCCCGACATCTCCACGAGCCCGAGTAAAAGGTGCGTTTTCGTCGTTCGTGTCTAGTTTTGGTCTCCGGTCCCAGCGCGACAATGCTGCGTCAACGGTGTCGTCAGGGCCGAGTTCTCCAGTGATTTCCCAGCCGTACGATATGCTTCACGTCACTCATGTCGGGTATGACGAGTCGACGGGTGAATTCTCTGGGATTCCGGCGGAGTGGCACCGGATGATGAACGACTCGGGGGTGACAAACGCGGAGATCCAAAAGAACCCACAGGGTGTTGTGGATGTCATGAACTTCATTCAAGATCAGAGTCAGTCCAGAGAGAACTACGTATGGAACAAATTCCAGCATAAGGTCCCGACTCCGGACATCAGCCAGACTAATCTGAATGCACAGCACTTCAACCAAGCGCGCTCAGTGAGCAGTCCCGACCACGGCAAGGCCACGTTTAAGGGATATATGTCCCCGCGGACGCCGGCGCTGTCGTCGTCCCCGGCACTGTCGTCTCCAAACTTCGGCAAATCCTCGCCGGTGTTCGGGAAGTCGTCACCAGTGTCGACGCCGACAATAGCAAGCCCGCCAATCTCGTCACCACAGTTAGCCAGATTCGGGTCGCCACAGTCAAATGTCATATCACCACGCGCGCGCGGCCCCGCGCCGCCAAGACCGCCGCCGGCTCCGCCGCTCGACCTATCGCATCGTGATTTACCGCCCCCGTCACGACCAGCGCCGCCACCGCCGACTGAGCGTCGTGAGCCTGCAGTTGAAACTGTCACTGAAACTGCGAAGAAAGATGTTGAGAAGGATAAGGCACCCGAGAAGGTGTCCTCCACTGAGAAAGCAGAGCCTGCGGCTGAGGAGAAGCCGATTCCGAGAAAACCTGTTGATAAAGAGTTGAGAAAGGGCAAAGCGAAGCAGCCTGCAGTGCGGCCTAGATCGCCCGGAAAGGAGGTGCGCAACAAAGAAGAGGAGCTGCGGCAGCTCGATCTCGCAATGGGAAGGTCGCGACAGGCAAAGCAGGCGAGTTCAGCGACGAGTAGCAGCAAGAGCGATGAGATGCAGGCCCGCCAGCAGGAGTTACAGAGGCAGCGGCGCCGCGAGCAACGGGAGCAGCGCGATCGCGAAACTCTGGAGAAGCTCGCGCTAATCTGCACACAACTCGATCCGACAGCGCTTTACCGGAACCTCGTAAAGATCGGGCAAGGCGCGAGCGGCGGCGTGTTTTTAGCCGATCCCGTGTTGGGCGGCGGCAAGGTGGCAATCAAGCAGATGCAGCTGGAGAAGCAGCCGAAAAAGGATCTTATTGCCAACGAAATCCTCGTCATGAAGCAGGCGCACCACGACAACATCGTGAATTTCCGCGACTCGTACATCCACGAGGGCGACTTGTGGATCGTTATGGACTACATGGAAGGCGGCTCCCTGACCGATGTCATTGCTCATAACATGATGACTGAGCCCCAGATCGGTGCCGTCTGCCGCGAGACGTTGAAGGGACTGACTCATCTGCATGCGAGCGGTGTTATTCACAGAGATATCAAGTCGGACAACATCTTGCTGTCCTTAGACGGCGACATCAAGCTCACCGATTTCGGATACTGTGCGCAGATCACAGAGAGCCAGAAACGGAACACGCTAGTTGGAACGCCGTACTGGATGGCCCCGGAAGTGATTACGCGCAAAGACTACGATGCGCGCATTGACGTGTGGAGTCTCGGAATCATGACAATCGAGATGATCGAGGGCGAGCCGCCGTACCTCAATGAACAGCCCGTGAAGGCTCTGTACATGATCATTTCTAACGGGACGCCGGAAATCCACGAGCCTGAGCACCTGAGTGACGCACTTAAGCACTTCTTGGACAGGTGCCTCCGCGTTGATGTCGAAGAGCGTGCGCGTGCGAGTGAGCTGCTCGACGACCCGTTCATCTTCACGGCCGCGCCGTGCAGCAGTTTGGCACCGCTTGTGAAGGCAGCCAGAATCGCTAAGACTATTGAACAGAAGAATAACTAATCGCCATGCCTAAGTCCGGCGGAACTGCTCAGTGGCATGTGAGCTTCGCACTGATTTATCCAATAATTTATTCAAGCGCCTCGCCGTATGTTTATACTTTGTTTCTCTCATTGGCGTGCAATATCGTACGTTGACTAACTATGAGCAAAGAAAAAGATAGACTAACTAGATTAAAATGTTGGTATCAATTATGAACAGCCGAGAATTTTGGCTGATGTGTGTCCTCTGCAAGCACCTCGGCGAACGGCCGGCCCTGCGCCTTCTTAAGCGCATCAGGCCATTTCGACTCATCCGTCTGCTCGGCCTCCTCGAGCGCGACATCACGCCCTCCGTAGTCGACCTTCTTCGTCCGGCTCTTAGATTTCGGAACACGAGCAAGCCAGTAAACAAAGATCGCGCCAACAACGTTGAAGCCAATGAACGCCCAGAGATAGCCGAAGTCTCTCCAGCGCACGTCGTAAGGCGCCTCAATACCAGCCAAGAACTGGTTCGCATTTTGGTAGGGGCAGTACTGACAGGTCGTGGTCGAGTTCGGGTCTGAGAAGTAGCCAACGGCGCCCGGGTTGGCTTCGAAGTAGCCCTCAAAATACTGATAGCAGGTCTGGCCCGACGGCGCGTCAACATACTTCCATTCAGTGTCGCCACAGACAATTTCTGAGTTTGAAACGGCAAGCGCAAGCATGCCGTGGACCCAGTACGCCATAGGCGACACACGGTACATGAACTGCCAGAACCCGGGCATCGCCTGACGAGTGACCAACACACCGGAGAACATGAGCGTCATCGTGTAAAGGAGAACACCAACGTTTCCTGCGGTTCGAGAGTCCTCTATCGGACCACCGAGCAAGAAGCCAAGTGTGATCACCCACCAATAGAACAGGATGACGTAGAACAGCGTCAAACCACCACGGTGAGCCATCGCGTGCGTGGGCTGCGCGCGCGAGTACAAACCAGCTGGGTAGTACCAAGAAACAAACGACAAAATGCCCACTACAGCTTGCCACGGGATTTCCGCCGTGATTGAACCGAGAATGAATGCCTGCCAGGAGAATATCTTCGAGGGCCGCTCGCGCGCCTCGAATAAATCACGCTGCACCTTGAACACATCGACAAACGAATTCAGAATACTTGAGCACACAACAGAGAACATGAACACAGAGAACATCAGGTTCTGCATACCTTGAATCGACGAATCGGCCTTGAAGAACACAAACCCGTTGAGAATTGCTGACACAACGCTTGTGAAGAACTTCGGCCACAGATACATCGGATCACGATACAGCTGCTGAAAGTTGCGCCTCGTGGCCAGCAAGTACTGGCGCCAGAACGGCGACGCGTACTCACCGGAGTCGGGAGTCTTCTCAGCGACGTTCGTGTCCTTTGCATCAAATTCAGTGATCATCCTGTCCAATTCAGCACGCACAGCCTGGCGTTCCGGCGACCGGAGCCACACATCAGCAAAGTCGTACTTCGCATGGGATCCGGGCGCGGCACCAATAACACTCAGCATCCACTCGGCCGGGTTCGCGTCGGCGGGGCACGGATCGGCACCATACTTCTCGAAGTAGCTCACAAGGATATGACAGTTCTCGCCAATGTCGCCGAAATACACGGTTCGGCCTCCACGAGCCAAAAACAGCAACCGATCAAACTGACTGAGCAGGAGGGCCGATGGCTGGTGAATAGTACACAGAATGGCCTGGCCAGCATTCGAAAGTTTCTTCATAAGCTGGCACACACTCCACGCAGTCTGCGAATCTAGACCCGACGTCGGCTCATCCAAAAACAGCAATAGCTTCGGCTTCGCCGCCAACTCAACTCCGATTGTCAGACGCTTGCGCTGCTCGACGTTAAGACCTTTCCCGGGAACGCCAACAACGGCATCGGCGTATTTCTCCATTTCAAGAATCTTGATGACATTGTCGACATATTTCAGCTTCTCTTCACGTGGAGTACTGTTCGGCTGACGGAGCAGCGCCGAAAAAACAAGTGCCTCCCTGACCGTACTTGTCTCCATATGCAGGTCCTGCTGCATAGCATAACCAGTAGTGCGCTGGAAACTGTCGTCTCTCGGGATGCCGTTCACGAACATTTGACCAGTAACAACACCCATGGTCACACGGTTGGCGAGAGTATCGAGAAGAGTCGTCTTACCTGCACCGGACGCGCCCATGAGGGCCGTCAAGGTGCCCGGCTTAACCCAACCATCGACATAATTGAGCAGTCTTCGAGTCCCCTCTTTGACCTTCACATCGTAACAGACATCCTTCCAGTAGAAGATATCATTCGATGACTCGATCAAGTTCTCAGCATCGGCTTCGTCATCGCCAGAGCTCGTGTTCGAGTCCTTATCCTCAACGAATTTCTCGCTCACATTGGTCTCACCTCCACCCGCAGCTGTCTCTGCATCGCGCTGCTGCCTTTTGCGTTGCTTGGAAATCTTGCGCACAATACTACGCGGGAACACAAGGACTTCGCCCTTCGTCCGCTCACCCGGATTCAGGTAGACACATAACATGTAAGTAGCCAAGAAGAACGCGACGAAAGCACACTCAATACCAAAATTACGCCATTGATGAGCAAAATAATACTGGTAAGTAGTGGCCAAGTATTGCTCACCACTGACTGTGGTTTCTCCGGCTACACTACCACTGGCAGTGCAGATAAACGAACTACCAAGGGCTTCGCTCGGTGGATACGGCACGTACGAGTTGTTTGGACAGGCGAAGGCTCGGTCGTGAAACTCATTGGTCATCAAAGCTTCAAACGCGTAGCCCAGTGGATCAATATAAGGACCACCAACCGTCCACTTTGCCTTCAGCATCGGATTCGGAACGACGAAACCAGTGAACAGTACCATGGCAAGCAAGATCGCATTGGCCGGAATCATTGCCTGAGAAATATTATCGGTACAGGCACCTAGCGTCCTGAAGAAATGAGACATCATCAAGGTAGCGGTAAAATTCATCAACAGATAGAAGAAGAAGTTTCCACCATTCATGCGTAGACCAGCAAGCAAGTACAAAACAATGTTGAAGAAAATTGCGTTAACAATCTTCACGGGCATCTCTGTCAGAATTGACGCAAGCGCATCCATAGCAGGATGATAGAACGCGTACATGTGCTGCTTTTGCACAATCAAGCGGGATTCGAACAACGAGAAGATCTCTAACATTGCACTAAATGCGTTGAAAAGCAACGCAAAGAATAGCAATGCGCCACGGCTGTAGAAACTGCCCGCATCATCTGACAAACGGTAGAACATCGACGCAATGATGAAAGCCATCGCACCATTACCCAAAATTGTCGTCAGAGGCATCTGCGGGTCTCCCTTGATACGTTCGAAACCACGAAGTGTCAGCGCAGTCACTTGTTCGCCCCAGCCCGCCACATAGGCGGATGAAGCAGGCATGCGCGGCGCCTTGCGGACGTTGTACGCACTGCGGAACTTTTCACTGCTCTCACCACCAAATGGGTTCTCGGCAATATATTCGTCAACCTCGGCCACGAGATCAGCATGGAGTTGCGAGTTGACCCAGCGTTCGTTGAATTCTTGCGCCGTGCGCGGGACCTCCTTTTCCTTTCCAGGAAAGCACTCGCGCTCCGAGGGCTGCGACAGCGATGTCAGGAAATCAGGCGTGGACTGTCTCGGCTTTGGACGCCAGCCCTGGTCAATGAAGAACTGCCGCGCCTTGCCAATCGGACCGAAATAGATCTGGTAGCCTTCATAGAGCACAATAACACGCGTGAACATCTCATACATCTCCTCCGAGGCCTGGTACACAGCGACGAGCGGCGTCGCACCGAAAGTTTGCGCGGAGCCACGTAGCGTAGCGACAAACTCGTTAGCCGTCGCAGAATCGAGACCACGCGTTGAGTTATCCCAGCACTGAACCGAAGAACCGGCAAGCGAGAGTTCGGCAATCGAAACACGCTTGCGCTCACCGCCGCTCACTCCCCTAATCAAATCAGAGCCGACGCGCGTATCCACAGTGTGTGACAAGCCGTACTGAGCCATCGTCACGTCGCGCATGTATTTCGCGTACTCATTCTTCGAGATGCCGGGCATACGATTGTGTGGCGTCTTCAGCTTTGACGCGAACATGAGCGTCTGCCCAACGGTCAACTGCGGGAAATGCGTCTCAGTTTCAGCACAGTACGTCACTGAGGCACGATAGGACTTTGAGATTTCATGAGGCGTCAGTCCTTGGTAATTGATAACCGAGTCGTGGCCGATCTTGAATCCGAACGTCTGCGAGGCCATAGTCCGCAAAAACGTCGAGCATCCAGCGCCGGGGCGACCCAAAACCATGAGCAGCTCACCGGGCTTCACGATGCCATTCATCGGCTTCAGAATATCAACGATCTCACCCTCGTTGTGGAAAAATTTCGACCGGACGCTCGCATAGAATCTCTGCGCCCAGTAAAGCGGAGTGTTGCCGAAGTCAACCTGGTAGTTCACATCAGCGGCTTGACCATACGCGTGGAGATCCCGGAATGCGACGCCAAGCGACACATCCTGGTACCGGTCCGGATCTGAGTGCATCAGATTATACATGACCTTGAGCCACTTGCGCACGTTGAATTCCGGCGAATTCGGATCGAGCTCGGGATCCTCAGACTCAAACGGATTCGTGCCTTCCACCCCAGACTGAAAAGTCGACGCCCGCGAAATTGTGCGGGCTAGATCTACGAGGTGCTCTTCCTCAGGTCCACTGTAAATGGCCTCAGGATTTGCGGAATCGTTGGATCCCTCGCTTAGTCGGCGAGGAGCTGACGCTCCAGACTCCACCTCAGTCTCCAGCCTTTTGATTGTCTCCATTCGAAGAAGTTGAAAGAATCAAGCCACAGAAATCTGGTGCAGGCGATAGCAACTATATAAATAAGCGTGATCCTGGGTGCGGGTTCGATGGCTTGGTAAACATCCTGGTAAGCTTGTAGACTTACTTTTAGCAGATCTACGCGTTTCGATATGGAGCCTTGAGAGGGACTCCTGGTCTAGAACAACTAATTTAGGATGCATATACTCTACGAATTTACACACTTCATGTTTTTAGAGCACTCGTACCTCTGCTTTTGCCAGCTTATCCATCGGCTTTAATATTTCCGCGGACCGAAAGATTTATAATTGCATTACACCCTTACCCTGTTGGGCTGGCGTTCATACATGCCATTGACTTTGTAATAGGATCGAGCGGATAAAATTTCTATACCCATACGTGAAAATACCTCAAAAAAATCGTATAGAGCTGCTACAGCTCGAGCGATAGATAGAACTAGAATCCGGTAGGAATAATTTAGCTATGCGGGTAATTTGGCCTCCCCGTCGAACCCTGCGTAACTGAGAAGCTTGAATGATGAACACTCCTTTGTGTCAAGGGTGGCGCACGGATAGCTACGGGCCGTTCCGAGCTTGTGCTTGAGTCTCTTATTTTTAGTCAGCGAGTATTATCAGCAGATCTCGTACATTCAGCAAGTTTTGTCACCTGTTCAAATCAAGAGGTGAATTGTCCAGACACGTAGCACAATTCGGTTAGGCCGATGTTTTTAGGAGAAAAAGAAAACTGAGTGGGATGGGGGAAATGCTGTAAATGTAGCAATGTAAAATGATCTAGAATGTGTGTGAATACCTAGATACATAGAACGACGGGTCGACGTACCAAGTTCGTGAAGGTGGTGATATCAGTAATCAGGTTACCTTCGCCTAGGTTCTGCAAATAGTTTCACGTCTGTTTCAATACAATTAAACTCTTTTGTTCGCAATTTTCAAGCAAACTGTAGAAGCCGGTTTGATTTTTCCGAAGGCTATTTAAATAGTTAAATAATATAGCGGAAAAAGATTATGTGACCTGACATGTAACATCCAATTAGCCTGCAGACCCGACCACCAAAGACCATTCCTAATTTTCAATAACAACACTGCTAATTAATCGATTTGTCTAAATTCGGAGACCATTGATCAGCTCGTAATTTGAGCACGCTCATACTCTGTGCAGTTTGCGGCTGCCTCGCGCCGGTCAATAACATTCTGTTGCCTAAAAAATGCCCAAAATTGGTACCAAATTCAAAGCAAAACATCACTTTGATTTCTAATCGCACGCTCGATCAAAAGTGAACCTCATTCTGACCCCCTTTCTGTGCCTCTCTCTGACTGTTAGGGCGAATTTTTCATGCGCACGATGTCTCGGGTCGCTGAGTATGTAACACGCATTGCCGAGAAGAACCCGACTTTAAACGCTATCATCGCGCACTACGATGCCAAGGATGGCGACTCGCTGGCATGGTTGCTCAAGGACAATATGTGTACGAAGCAATTGCCGACGACGTGTGGTTCAAAAATTTTAGAGAATTTCGTGAGCCCCTATGATGCCACGCTTGTGCAGCTTATTCGTGCATCTGGAGGCCAGATTCTGGGTAAAACAAACATGGATGAGTTCGCCATGGGCACAGACAATATTTATAGCGCATTTGGGCCGGTTCAGAATGCCTTGTACCCAGGACAGAACCGGTCTCCCGGCGGTTCGAGTGGTGGCAGTGCTTCAGCAACGGCAGCGAAGCTTTGTGACGTGGCACTTGGTTCGGATACCGGTGGCTCAATCCGGCTCCCGGCCAGCTTCTGCTCCGTTTTCGGATTCAAGCCCTCGTACGGCCGCATCTCGCGGTTCGGCGTGATAAGTTACGCCCAAAGTCTGGACACAGTCGGCCTGTTCACGCGCGATATGGCTACGCTGCGCCGTGCTTTCAAGGTCGTCGACCACCACGATCCGTTGGACGGCTCTTCAGTGACCGATGAAGTCCGCGCGCGGTTTTCTGAAGAGCTGCCGGCTCGCCGCTTGAGAATTGGCGTGGCTCACGAGGCGATTGTCGACATGGATCCGAAAATCCGCGAGAAGTGGGTCGAATGCCTTGAGTCGCTCCACGATATGGGGCACGAGATTGTGCAGGTCAGTGTGCCGTCGCTAAAACTCGCATTACCAACATATTTTACTTTGAGCCCTGCAGAAGCAAGCTCGAACCTTGCGCGCTACGATGGTATCCGCTACGGTCAGCGCGCATCTGCAGACATGGATGACATCAATGCTATTCTATACGGCCCGACAAGGTCTGAGGGATTCGGTCCCGAGGTTCAGCGCCGGCTTCTTTTAGGGACCTTCAACCTGACCGCTGAGGCATACGACGAGCACTTCTTGAAGGCCCAGAAAGTTCGCCGATTGGTTGTGGATGACTTTAACCGTGTGTTCGCGAGAGAGAACCCGCTCTTTCCCAGCTCCAAATCGGGCGATGAGCTCCAAATCGACTGCTTTGTGAACCCGACATCGCCGAATGTTGCCGGTTCTATAATTAAGGATCACTCTGAGAATAACGTCGAGGACATTCTCGGTGATGTTCTCACAATCCCTGCAAACCTCGCTGGCTTGCCGGCCATCTCTGTGCCCGTGGGTGAGTCCATGGGAATGGAAGTATGGGCACAATATGGCGACGACGAAATGGTTCTCGGCGTCGCTGAGCTTATTGATGGAATTTTCAAATATCCGGCCGGTGTACACTGAAACTTCTAAGCTAATAGTGTGGTGTAAGTGCGGTGCATGACTTCGCAATTGGTTTTACAGCTTTGTAACGTAGATACTTCCTCACAACCTGGTCTAAATTTGGCTCAAAGGTTGGGCTTGATATTCAGAACTAAATCTAAAGTGCTTCTTCTAAAAACTTGAAAGATCATTTGCGGATTATTTTCACGAGATCTCGCGCCTCTGACTCTTTCGGTCCTTTGGTCGCCGGGTTGGGTCCAATGTGTCATATCGCATAGTGCCATTTGCATGAGTACACAAATCCTAAGTCCTGCTACGAGTCCCATTATTGCGGGCTCAATTAACGGAGAAGCAATAAATCTTAGTCCTAGGACGTCCTTTGAGGTGCCCAATTCTAGCTGGAGAGCCTGGCTTGTGGTGCTGGGTGCATTCTGCGCAAACGCAGTGACTGTGGGAGTCATGAGCAGTACCGGTACCATTCAAGATTATTTATTACAACACGATCTTTCCCACGAGTCAGAGAGTAATGTTGGCTGGATTTTCTCCATTTATTTATTTTTCATGCTGCTCGGAGGCATTCAAACGGGCCCATTTGTGGACACACTCGGGATCAAATTTCTAATTTTGCCAGGATGCCTGCTGTGGTGTGCATCCCTCATGATTCTTAGCACATGCCATGAATACTACCAGTTCATTTTAGGATTCAGTATTCTTGGTGGGCTGTCTTCTTCGCTGATCTACAATCCGAGCTATACTGTAGTCAGCCAGTATTTCACATCCAAGAGGTCTGTTGCAATTGGTATCGCAGCTATTGGCAGTTCCGTGGTGGGTTCGTTTTTGCCGATTGCCTTAACGGCTATGTTCGAAAAACTCGGATACGGATGGAGTATTCGTATTGTTGGATTTGTCGTCGTTGGCCTATCCCTCATCATATGCTTCACGCTGAGAAGTCGAGTAGTGAGGCCTGCCCACGTTAGATGGCGAGATATAGGCATTGATTGGAGGTGCTTGAAGGTATGCAATTACAGCTGGACTGTTCTAGCGGTCTCCTTCCAGGAATGGGCATACTTTGTTCCCTCGCTTTATGTCGTTGGATACGCAAAATCCATCCTAAACTTCAGCAACCAGGACTCAAACTTGCTGCTAGTGTACATGAACATCAGTTCTACGGTCGGGCGGTTCGGCGGTGCTGTAGTCGCCAACTATTTCGGGCCTTATAACACCATAATATGCTCATCCGTCCTCGCCAGCGTGGTAAATGTTGGAGTGTGGCTGCCCTGCGGGACCACGAGTGCCGGCATGACTGCGTTTGTTGTTTGTTTCGGTGTCGCTTCAGGTGTCGGCATGTCATTGGGGGCCGTATGTGTCGCCAGCATTTCCACGGAATACAACTTCGGTAAACGGTATGGTACGTGCTTTGCCATTGTAAGCTTTGCGATTTTGACATCCTATCCAATAGGTGGTCTTCTTACGGCGCGCACATACCTTGGGATGAAGATCATTACTGCGATAGCCTACTTGGTTTCGGCCTCGGCTTTTTACATTGCGCGGTTGTATACCCCAAAGACTAGTGTGTACATATAGACAGTAACTGATTTATTTCCTCTTCAATTTCCTGTTTGTTGCCTGTTCCTCAAGTTTCTTACAACTTCGCTTAGCTCGTTCGACAGCCGCTCGTAGGGTATTATGCGGATCCCCGTACGGCTTGGTTCACGACTTGGCGTACGATTTGTACACTCACAGAAGGATGTTGTCATTGTAGGCGGCGGGCCGGCTGGACTCTCGCTTCTTCGTGGCCTGCAGCAGCGATTCTCTGGGCTCGATGTCGCGCTCGTGGACTCGCAACCCGTGGCCGAGAAATTCGCACATTGGGCCGCACAGCATGGCGACGGAGTGGAGTTTGAGAACCGCGTAATCTCGCTCGCACCGAAGAGTGTCGACTTTCTGGACTCGCTTGGGGCATGGCAGCATGTTTTGAAGGACCGCATCATGCCGTACGATGAAATGCGCGTTTGGGACGGCGAGAGCGGTGCGAAAATCGAGTTCGACGGATTCAGCTCCGAAAGCGGAGTTGTGGCAACAATGATCGAGAACTCGAACCTACAGCAGGCGCTATTTCACACGATTGACGCGGAGGCGATTATTTCCTCCGGAGTCCGTAGCATCGAGCGCGCGAATTGGCCCGTTGTGCACTTGGAGAACGGCGACTCGCTTTCGGCGCGGTTACTCATCGGCGCCGACGGTCAGCAGAGCCCTGTTCGCCAATTCGCCGGTATCGAGTCCCGCGGGTGGGACTACAACCGGTTTGGCGTCGTTGCTACGATGCACAATGAGTACGATAACTGCCGTGCTGTCGCTTACCAGCGGTTTTTGCGTACGGGCCCGCTGGCGATTTTGCCCCTGCCAGACGGCCGCGCGACACTTGTTTGGTCGACGACACCGGAAAGAATGCAGTTCTTGAAGGCCCTCGAGCCTGCAGCAATGGCAGCAATGATCAATGCGGGTACGCGGCTCGAAATGGTTGATATCGACTACTTGCACACGCTGAATCCGAAGGAAACAGACAGTATTGTTGATGAGGTCGAATGGCGCCTGGACCAGCGCAGTCCCGAACAGCTCGATGCTGACGATAGCGGCGACTTGCCAGTGTTCGTTGAGAAAGTCGTTCCGAAGTCGGTTGCCGCCTTCCCGCTGAAAATGCGCCACGCTGACTCGTACATTGGTGACCGCGTCGCTCTCGTCGGCGATGCGGCGCATGCGACCCACCCGCTCAGTGGCCAGGGACTGAACATGGGCCAGCGTGACGTTCAGAGTTTGCTTAATGCACTTGAACTGGCTGAGCAACGGGGACTCGATCTTGGCAGCCGGCTTGCGCTCGAGCCTTACCCGCGCGAATGCTACGCGGCGAACCACGTCATTCTTGGCATTAACGACAAGCTGCATAAGCTGTACAGCACCGATTGCGCGCCGATCGTGGCTCTACGCTCGCTTGGCCTCTCGATTGTAGACAATTTGGACTTTGTGAAGAATCTCGCCATGTCGCGCGCGCAGTAAAATGTATATAACACGGTTGAATGGTAACGTATGTAATTTGCAATGTTTCAGATGTGAATCGCTCTACCTAGAAAAAGAGATCGCCAATGATATCGCCCAATTCGGAATTAGCAGTGTCAATAAATAAATTTATGAAGAAGAAATGCGGACAAAAATTTTCAGATAGCTCCGTTGAACCAGTCGCCGCCTCACCTAGTTCGCCTTTCCAAACGCTCTCTCAACTCATCAGCCTTCTGCATAATCTCGCCATCTGTTTCCACAGTCTGTGACAGAACCCCACGGAGCGCGACCTCGGTAAGCCGTACGGAGTCTCTAAATACTTCGCTGTAAACATCGTCTCTTTGCTCCGTAGAAGCCTCGCTTGCCTCAGCACCCATAATTTGTTTAGCCAGCTTAGCCTCAGTATTGTAGGCCTCTGCATTCTGCCGCTCGTATTCAGCACGTCTTTCGGCTAGGCGTAATTGGCTTTCGCGGTTGTATCTATTGAGCTCGCGTTTCACGCGTGGTTTCAAGTCCAACAAGTCGCGTTGGTTCCACTTCAACTCAATGACCTTATTTTCAAGCTGATCGCGTAAACTCTCCATCAAACGCATAGCTGTGTGTGCGGAACTCGCGTTTGTCTGCATGGTCCTCGGCTCGAGGTACTTTATTCGCCGTGTCAGGTTCCAGATCAGAACCTGTGTGAACCTTTCGTTAGGCGACTCTAGAAACCCAGTATGCTTGATGTAATCGCGATGGTGGCCAGGAGGAGGCTCTTGAGTATATTTACGGCCCTTCCCCCGCGAAATGGCCTGGCTCGTGACCCTCTCCATGATCGCCGACGTGTTGTTCGCACGCTGATCCATAGAGTCATCGTGAGCGCCATAATAGAACTCGGGCGCATCGACATCGACGGCATTCGCGTCGTCTTGGATGGCGAGGTCTGAAATGAATAGATTCTCGTTCGCGGGCAGCATCTGCGCGGATGATTCACCGCCCTCTTCCTGAGGCCAGGTTGTCGTTGGCAACGGCGGCATGGTTGCTGAATGGGACTTTCTCCGCTCGGGACGGAAACCAAAAGACTCGTGGGAGTCGTACCGCGGGTTACCGGAGTCATCGGGTGCCTCAATGGCGCTCGGCGTGGACATGGGTACGAACTACAACGCGACGCGACAAATGATCCCGAAGTGAAAGACAGAGCAAATATCTGTGATGAGTTACATCAATAAACAGCGAGAGAAATTTTTGAAAATGATAAAACGAAAGCAGAAGATGCTCGAGTCTCCAAATAAAGAGTGTTCAGTAAGAGCAGTATATAGGTCTAGTTTTTATATGCTAAGTAAGTGTTGTTTCCCAGGATACCGGCTCATCATGCTCCGTTAAGTCCGTCCGATCGTCTCACTACGTGCCTGGGTCGTAGAAACGACGACCCTTCGCCCGCCAATAACGTCGCATGCAGCTCTCCCCGTGGTAATCGTAGTACTTCAAACTGATCTCATAGTCTCTGGGCTTGCAGTCACAGTCGAGCTCGAGCGGGCCTTGGTTGAACGGGCAGTGGCCGTACGGCGCATGGTAGTACCCGATTTCGTTGAAAAAGTAGATCTTGTTTTTCGGCAAAAACAGTGACGCCGCAATCGTTCGGACTGGCGCGTCGCCCCATCGCTCGTAGTAGAACCCGCCTTCCTTATCGAGGAAATTGAAGAAGTCGAGATACTGCGGCGACCGCAGCCAATCGAGGTTCGTGATCTCGAAATTCGTCCAGAAATGGCACGTATTATAGGTTTCAAGGTTGTCGTCGCTCACGAACTCTTTGAGGCTGTGGTCATCGACCGCATTCTCGTGCTCACTCAAGTACGTCTTCGTCGTATTCCACAACGACGGAATCGTCTCCTTGATCTCAAGAGGCGCGATGTTGAACCCGTAGTAGTAGTCGTTAACGCGCATAAGCCAGAAGGGGTCCACTTTCTGATTACAGAGAATCGAGATGCTGGGCTCGACGCGCCATGCGTACTTGTACTGGAGCATCAGCGGGTGCCTGAAGAAATAACCGGCTTGGAAGCGGCACATGTGATGGTACGACTCGAGGTCACCGTAAACAACGTTGTTGTCTCGCATCCATTTCCGCGTGTCCGCTGCACGGTCGAGATCGATCCATTCCGGGTACCCCCACGCTTCCTTGTCTAGTTTGCCGAATTTCGCCTCGCCACTGACAACCTCACTTATTTTTTTCTTGAAGTCGCCGCTAAAGTCTTCATCGTTCAAAAACACCCAGTCGTACTTGAACTTTTTGTTGAACTTGTTCTCGACGCTGTGCACGGCTCTCAACATATCTGTGAGGTCTTTGTTCTGACACAGCGTGAAAAAAGTCGCGTTCTCTCCGCCAAGTTGATCGGCGACGTCAACAACGCGTTCAGGCGGACACTCGGTCTTCGACCAGGTCCTATCAATGCGTTCCTGCGTATTCTTCACGGCCGTGTCAAGCGCCGACTGTGCGCCTTCATGGAACGTGAATAGTATGACTGTCGAGCACACAAACAAGCCAACGATCAAGAAAATGCTACGCCGGAGGATTTTGTTCATTGTGTCGATCGCGTTTCTGGTAGGAAGGAGACTAGGATCCGCAGGCGGTTACGTAACCCGGTCAGCGGAGGTTTCGTATCAGCCTCGTTCTTCGTAGTCGCGGTATTCTGACTCGGAGAGTGAAATCTCTTTGGTGTACAGCTCTTTGGTGTACAGCTCTTTGGTGGGGACCTGACAGTTTACTTACTATGTAGAATCCGATTTTAGTGCGAGTAGCTAATCTCCTAGTTTGGTCCGCAGCCGAGCAAATAGTCTGGACATTAACATATAATCTGCCATTCAGGTTCTATAAATGTCCATTGCTTGTGTAGCTCGCCGTCATGGACGTGCTACGTTCAAAGCCAATTATTCGGGTTGACCTTTAGTCAGTTTCAAATCACGTCATTTTCATGCTCCGGTTAGCGCTTGGTGCACGCGCGCTTCGAGTAGGTGGTGCAGGCGCATTTAGACAATTCCATTGCGCAAGGCCCTTCCTCGCGGTCCAGTTGTCGCCAAAACGCGTGCCTCCTCGGACCGGCTCTACGCTTCTAGACTCGACAGCGCCGGCCAAGTCGCACAAATCTATCCTGAAGCATTTATTGAAGTACATGTGGCCGAAAAACAACCCAAATGCGAAGTTTCGCGTAACTCTTGCACTGTCGCTGCTGCTTGGCGCGAAGGTTTTGAACGTTTACGTCCCGTTTTTCTTCAAGGACATTGTCGATGCCATGAACATTGATTTGTCTACAGTGCAAACGCCAGCGGCCATATTCACGGGACTCGTATTAAGTTATGGTCTTGCGCGGTTCGGATCGACGTTCTTCGGTGAATTGAGGAACGCGATTTTTGCAACCGTCGCGCAGAAGGCTATCCGCCAAGTGAGTCGGTCTGCATTCGAGCATTTGATGAAACTGGACATGATGTTTCATTTGTCGAACTCGACAGGTCAGTTGACGCGCGCCATCGACCGTGGATGCAAAGGCATCAGTTACGTGCTCACTGCCATGGTTTTCCATATCGCACCGATAACCGTTGAAATCGCGCTTGTTGGAGGCGTGCTCTCATACCGGTTTGGGCCTTCCTTCGCGGCCGTGACTTTGTTGACAATGGCGACATATACTTGGTTCACGATTCGCACGACGTCGTGGCGCGCCCAGTTCAGACGCAAGGCAAACCAGGCTGATAACCTGAGCTCGGGCATTGCGACGGAGACTTTGCAGAACATCGAGAGCGTCGCGCTGTTCAATAACCAGAAGTACCAGCAGGCCAAGTATGACAAGTCGCTAGCTGTTTACGAGGATTCGAGCATTATGATTGCAAAATCTTTGAGCTTTTTGAACTCTGGCCAGAATCTCATTTTCTCAACGGCACTAACGGCGATTATGTACATGACTTGCGAGGGCATCTCGAGTGGCGCGTTGACCGTTGGGGATCTCATTCTTGTGAATCAGCTAGTGTTCCAGCTAAGTGTGCCGTTGAACTTCTTGGGGTCTGTGTACCGCGACTTGAAACAAGCTTTACTCGACATGGAGACGTTGTTCGCCTTGCAGGATCAGCCAGTGAAAATTACGAACTCAAAGCCTGATGCGCCGTCTCTCGAGGTCAAACCGCACGGCGGCGAGATTCGCTTCGAAAATGTCACGTTCGCTTACCGCCCAGGGGTTCCAATTTTGCAAAATGCTAGCTTTGTTATTCCAGCCGGGCAAGCAGTGGCATTCGTAGGACCAAGTGGTAGCGGTAAGTCGACAATTTTGCGGCTGCTCTTTCGATTCTACGAACCCCAGAGTGGCCGCATTCTCGTGGACAACCAGGACATTCGAGATGTGGACTTAGACTCTCTCAGAAGAGCCATTGGTGTGGTTCCGCAGGATACGCCACTATTCAACGACACGATCTTGAACAACGTGAGGTTTGGCAATGTCTCAGCCAGCGATGAGCAATGCCTTGATGCCATGAGCAAAGCGTCACTCTCCGAGTTGGTCCGTAGATTGCCGCAGGGGTACGACACGATTGTCGGCGAACGTGGACTGATGATCTCTGGTGGCGAGCGGCAACGGCTTGCTGTTGCCCGCGTGCTCTTGAAGGGCGCCCCCATCAACTTCTTTGACGAGGCGACTTCAGCCCTTGATACGGAGACGGAACGTTCTTTATTGCTGAATGTCTTCAACAATTTCGGCGGTGGGACGAACGCATTTATAGCACACCGCTTGCGGACGGTAGCAAACACTGATAAAATTATCGTTCTTCGAAACGGCACGGTTGCCGAGGAGGGCTCACACCGCGAGCTTTTGAGCAGAGACAGCCTTTACAAGCAGATGTGGGATGCGCAAGAGGACGATGCGGAAGCTGCTTTAAAACTCGAGCAGGCGAAAAATGGCGACTAGCTGTGAAGGGCTGGTGATACGACTTTACGAATAAGTATGAACTATAGAAATTTTATGACAGTACTTTGTTGCAATATTACGTCTAGTGACCTGTCTTAGTATATTTCTCTAGATGTCCTCGAAATTTTCAGCTTTCGTCCTCTTATTACCTACAACAAACACCGCCCGAATTTCATCTTGTCAAGTTCACACGTTTCACGAGGGTATCATGAGCGAGTTCCAATTCGCCGCGGCGCGGATCACGGCTGCTCAGATATGCCGCGCGATGGGCATCGAGCGTTCGAGTGCGACGGTTCTGGATGCTCTCACAGCGGTGATGCTCGACTTTCTGCAGCTTCTCGGGGAAACTGCTACGCGCGCGGCTGAGGGCCGTCTTGATACCGAAGTAGAAGTTTCGGATATAGTCCTGGCAGCAGCGGAGTGCGGTGCCCTCAAGACACGCACGACAAACATATTCGAGGACCACGACGTTGCCGAATTCATAGACTGGATCCGAGGACCCGTGCAGCGACGAATGGCTGATCTAGCCAAGCCGCGAGCCGTGCTCGGTGATCAGAGCGAGCTCGAGGCGAGCGACTGGTTCCAGGCAGCCGCGAAAAGACAAGCTTTGCTCGGGCATGCGTGGCAGCCAACGAAAGAACCCGATCCAGTGATACATGGCGAGGAGGATCTCAATGCGATGGAGACTAGTTAATGATGGATGTGTATATTTATGTATTATAGCATTTAAAATGGGCGATATGGCAGCGCGACGTGATCATGTGCATACGCCGCTCGGGGTGGGGCAATGCGGCCCTTAGAAAAATATCCGACACCCTCGGATCCTAATAACCTCACACGCGCATGAACGTGCTCATATACGCAGATGAGGGAACGTCGCTCGAATCTGTGAAGCATACGACAGAATGCCTGCGCTTCCATCTCTCGCCGCACTACGCTGTGTCGACAGTTAGCCAGCAGCAACTTCTGAACGATCCATGGATGCCGTTCACAAAATTGCTCGTCATTCCAGGAGGCGCTGATCTCCCCTACTGCCGTGCACTAAACGGCTTAGGCAATAAACGCATCCAGGAATTCGTGAACCGCGGCGGGAAGTTTTTGGGGATCTGTGCGGGGGCATACTACGCCGCTAGCGAAATCGAGTTTGAGCCGGGCACTTCACTCGAGGTCAGCGGTCCGCGAGAGCTCGGTCTGTACAAGGGAATTGCCCGGGGTGCCGTTTACCCGGGTTTCTGTTATGGCTCTGACGTGGGCGCGCGCGCCGTGCCGCTAAAGGGAGACGCGGCCACCATGGATGGCCTCGAAGCGACTGTGTACTTCAATGGCGGCTGTAGACTCGAAGGAGATGCTGAGGCCGAGGTTGTTGCACGGTACAGCGAACTCGAGGGTAGTCCAGCAGCAATTGTATACAAGAAGGTTGGCAAGGGCGACTTGCTGCTCACTGGTGCGCATTTTGAGTACGAGCTCGACCCAAAGACTCTACACTCACGGGATATTGACCCCAAGGTCGTGCACACTCTCTATGCCGCGCGCGAGCAGCGACGCAAGTTTGTGAAGTACCTGCTCAGCATCAAACTAGGCTTGACCACAAGTGAAGGTGGCGCGCCTCCCTTATCGACTTTGTATCTTTCGAGTCTTAACACAATTCCCGGAATCGGTGCCATTAGTCCCACGGTCAAGCAGTTCCTGGAGAATATGCAGCCCCTAATGGAAGGCGATCTCCTCAGCGATACAAACGACACCTTCAACTTGGGTACTGAAGAGGTTGAGAATGCGAAAAAATTGGTTGTTTTTGAAGATGGTACTCCCCCTATGCGCGAGACGCCTTTTTTCAATCACAAAATATACTTCAACGAACTGCAGCGCTGCATTGCCGAAAGCAGCGGCTCGACTTTAGGAAACCTAGGTGCATTGCTGTGCTATGGTGAGGTAGTGACATCCACCTCGACGATGCTGGAGCGTAATCCGAAGATTTTGAGCAGAATGCCGAATGGCGCCGTCGTATTTGGGTCACAACAAGTGCAAGGTCGTGGCCGCGGTGGCAACGTCTGGGTGAATCCGATTGGCGTAATGGCAGTCAGCGGTGTTTTGCGCATTGCACAATCGCAGTGCCAGCAGTCTCTTGTGTTCATTCAGTACCTGTGCTCGCTCGCGCTGGTCGAGGCCGTGAACTCGTTTGTCACCAGGGACATTGGTTTGCGCATCAAGTGGCCAAACGATGTATACCTGGCACTAGAAACTGGTCCTGCGAAAGTCAGTGGAGTCATCGTGAGCTGCCATGTCTTTGCGAACGACTTTGTTATCGTGTTTGGTAGTGGATCGAACATTGACAATCCAACTCCAACGGTGTCGATCAACTCGCGCATTGCGGATCTTAAAGCTGGCCCGCAGATTAAAATTGAGAGTTTGCTCGCGCGGTTCCTCTCGAAGCTTGGTGCTATGATTCAGAATTTCCTTGTTAGCGGGTTTGGTGTTTACGAAGAGGCCTACATCAAGAACTGGATGCATAGCGGATCCCGCGTAATTTTGGAGAGGTACGGCAATGTCAAGGCCACGGTCATGGGAATCTCAAAGAAAACTGGTATGCTAGTGGCAATTGGCGATGACGGTGAGAAGTACGAGCTCCAGCCGGATGGGAACTCGTTCGATATGATGCGGGGATTGATTAAAAGGAAAGAATAAGTTTTTTAGAGCATGGGACCAGCATGATCTCATTGTCGATAGCAGTATTATTGAGGTACATAAGTGGAATCTGGGCGTAATTAGGAAGCGTGGAAAATTGTCTGTAGCAAACCTGAGAGCAAAAACAACTAAGCGACCACGAACTCGCTTGAAAAAGAATCATCTGTGTTGAAAGTGTGGACCGCAGTCTCCATAACGCGAAATATGGCAGATAAGAAGTACCACCACCACAATTAGTCGTAGGGTATGATAAGAGTGCTTGGTGCGTCGCCCGTGAATTGGACGATTCTCCTGTTCTATCTCGGCAATCTCGCCCGTCTCTCACTGAACTTCCGACAGCTGTACGCAAAGTATCCCTTTTGTACAACTTGGCTCACAAATGTGCTTCTTCTGGGACTCTCTGACTCTATAGCGCAAACTCTGCGCTCCGTGGCGAACCATCGCACGACCACAGTAGCTACAGCGCCTATTGAGGACAGTGTTTATAGATACGTTTTAGAGCATGGCCGCTCGCGACAGGTTTGGCTAGATGAAGCTGGCGACGACCTCGCCGAGCTTGGATTGGTAGAAGAACAGGAACCTGCCAGCCCCGTGCAGTTAGGAGTCATCGATGAGACGTGGAAAGCCGTGCTGGCGCGGTACTTCGCAAAATTGACTGATTTCGACTTCCGCCGCCTCTTTCTGTTCTCGGCGTGGGGCTGCTTCACTTCTTTGTTGCAGTCACCCTGGTACCGCTTCTTGCGGACTGCGTATGCTGATGACGCACCGCTTGTCGTTGTTGTGCAGCGGGTGCTCGCCGACCAGCTATTTTACTCGCCAGTGATGCTCGCAGGAATGCTCTCTTACCTTGCCATTGTCATTGAAAGGCAGCATTGGACCATTGTGCAGACGCCTGAGTTTTGGCAAGGATATGCGCAGACGCTAGGAGTAAATCTGTGTGTGTGGCCAATTGCGCAGTTTGTCAATTTCCTCATTATCCCGTCTCCAGCCCAAATTCCATTCAGCAGCACACTGTCTGTATTCTGGAACACGTACTTGTCGTTGAACACCAGTTAGACAAATACAGAAAAAGCAGCAGGTCCGTATTGGTTGACTGCACCTGTTGCGTGCGTCTACTTAGAACCACATTGACACATGTATTTATATATGCACACAAGCCTGATTGGCTCAAGAACTGTCCACCAATATATAGATTTAATTCAGTCATCCGAGTCCGACGAATAAAGCTGCGCGCCAAGAGAATCAGCTTGCGAAAAAAACGGCTGCGAACTCGCTTCAGCATGTCTCTCGACACTATGAGCAAGAGACACCTCCGAAATGTGCTGCGCGGCTTCTGCATTCCACTCAGCGCTGCTCTGATCATTTGTATCCGCACTGTTAACGCCCTCTTCATCGCTAGATTCCGTCGAGTCCGAAGCCGCAGATTGGCCACTAGCCAACTTCAGAAGCGCATCGGGCAGCTTCCCGCCTAGATCTAGGCAATTTTGAAGCTCTTTTTGCAGTTTTCTGCTATTTCGGGGCTCACCCAACGCCAGCCTGCACACAGCGGCGAGCGCCCAGCATTCTGGACTTTCTTGACACTGCCGTGTCTTGAGAGCATGTTCAGCTTCGCCAAGTGCACTTCGAATCTCGCCGTTGACCATGCGCAACATAATCGCTGCCGGAACGAAGTCCTTCGCCTTCGGCAAAATACGGTACATCAAGCTCAAAGTGTTTGGCAACGCCGGATTCGTAGCTGCTAGCCATTCAAGCAAAACTTCCGGCGACTTTGTCGTATTTGGATATAGGTCGTGGCGCCACGCAAGCAGCTCGAGCGCCGGCATCCATAGCAAGCGTATGCTCACGTGTGGTGCACGCAACAGACACGCGAGCGCCGCCCATGCGCGCACGTAGTCTCTGCGTTCCATGCAGAGATACATCACTGTTGTCAGCACAGTCATGCTGCGCCGCCTCATGTACATTTTGGACCACATGTCGTCGTATGCACTGTAATTCAGGTGATACGGTACTCGGTAATTCGAGCGCAGCAATACGGCCTGGGCTGAACTAGACATCACCGAGCGTTGGAGAGACCTACGCACAATACTTTGGGTGCATGCACTGTCCTGAAGCACAACCGGCCGCCGTGTGCTTCGCGGCAACGTCGTCATACCGTACAGCCGTGTGATAATTTCACGGCGCAGCTGAGATGATGCTGGAAGGCTGTCGGTCTTATCAGACACACCTTCGAGGGTCTCTTCCATCTCTTCATCGCTGCTCGAGAGGTCGTCAGGCGAGCTCAAGGAACCAGCCTCGTTCTCACTCTCTTCAAGCCCGTGTATGTCGCTATTGCCCTTTACAACCTCCTCAACAGTTGGTATACCATCTGTATAGGCCAGTCGGTCCCGTTTTTTATCCTCGTGCGTCCGGTATTTGAACGACCGCGATTCAGGATTATAAACGGGAAGCTGGTGCGGGTAGGCTCGGTGCGTGCCGTCCGTCTCGACAAACTCCGTGAACATGTCGCTAACGAGCCCGCCTTCGCTGTCGTAGAGGCCTTGGGTCACGAGTCCAACAAACCGGTCACCGCGTGGTTCGACGTAGCGCCAAGGACAGCCGGTCTGGATATCGGCAATTTCAAGTCTACGGAAGTATGAGTTCACACGGGACTCCGAGCCGTGCCGCACGTGGTCGTACTGATGCACGGCAGGCTCCTCGAACATCAAACTTCTTGTCTATAAACGTATCGGGTACGGCAAATTTGAGTAATTTCTTTTGTTCTGTTTAAGTCCGAGATTTATTAGGCACACGCGTAGTAAAGTACAGCTGTATTTTGTTACCTTTACTTTGCCAATAGTGCCACTAATTGACCCACAAAAACGCGACGAAATTTCAAAAGGGTCGCCCTAGATTAGGCCGACGAGAATACATAAAAAGTCAAGAAGTTAATTAAATAGCAGAATTAGGGAAGAATGGTCAAAGAAGGAGCTTCTTTTTCAAACCACAGCAGAAATACACACCAGCCTCGCACTTACACAGCACCAGCTTCTTGTAGCAGACAAGATAACCGAGCTTACCGTAGCTCGCGATACACTCATTGTAAGCATTCAGACAGCTCTGAACGCCACCGTATGTGCCACCACTATTTGCGCCGCTAGTTATCGTAGCCACAGCGGCCGAAACTGTCACTCCATACTCACCGGTGACTACACCCGTGACTGTCGCAACGCCGTTCACAGTGACTGCGTACGTTTGCGGTGCCTCAGTGATTACAGACAGGATCGAAGGCGCAGTTAGATACGTCAGAAGTGATTCAGAGGTCCATGAAGTAGTGCTCTCGCTGATGGAAGTCGACTCTGGGTAGGTCGAGTAAGTCACTGCACCTGAAATGACGACTGGGCTAGTCGTTGTGGGCGTGGATGTCGACTGAGATGTCGTGGCAGTGCTTCCGGGAGTGGGAGTCTCTACAATCACTGTAGTAGCTGGAACAGTCTGACCGCTTGTAACAATAACACCAGTTGTTGTCGTTGTGGACGTAACTGTTCCTGTCCAGGGCTCCGTGATTGTTGTTATAATATCGGGTAAAGAACTCGGGAAACAGACTGAAACACTAGCAGTGGTCACCTCGCACTCGCTAGCCACCGCAGATATGATCTGCTCGTAGGTGTTGATTGAACTGGTAAATGTTGTCAGGCTACTGTCGCTGATCTCACTTGTAACCTCAGCCTGACCATAGTACGAAATGCAAAGGTTGCATGTTGCAAAGTTTGAGTTGCTCACAAGGTCACAAGGACTGCTCGAATTGTAGCTGCTCTGCACAGCTTGGCACGCTGAGATGCAGTTGCTTGGACTACCGATGTCACTGGTTCCCTGAGAGATGTCACTTACGCATGGACTTGGCGCTAAGATCGTAGTAGGTGTTGGTGAGGAAGAGGAGGGCGATGAAGACGGTGATGATGGCATTGACGACGATGACGACGCGCTAGTGGGCGGTGAAGACGGCGATGAAGATGGCGATGAAGACGGCAGTGACGGCGATGACGACGCGCTAGTGGGCGATGAAGATGGCGATGAAGACGGCAGTGACGGCGATGACGACGCGCTAGTGGGCGATGAAGATGGCGATGAAGACGGCAGTGACGGCGATGACGACGCGCTAGTGGGCGATGAAGATGGCGATGAAGACGGCAGTGACGGCGATGACGACGCGCTAGTGGGCGATGAAGACGATGGCGATGAAGACGACAGTGATGACGATGACGACGCGCTAGTGGGTGTTTCTACAACAACAGTCGTGGCAGGAAGTGTCTCGCCATTTGTCGTAACGAGTCCCGTCTCAGTCGTAGATGTTGTGGTGTACGAACCAGTCCATGGTACAGTAGTCGTCGTAATAATACCTGACGGTGCCGTGGTTGGCGTCTCGACAACAA